>JAGFZM010000165.1:291669-313555 GCA_017657215.1 Limnothrissa miodon | reverse complement strand
GAACACTGTCACAACACTGTATTAGCTGTAATGCCGAAATTGCAGCATGACAACTTTATGTGTAAGATACAGTAGATGCGCGATATCACTTGTTTTCTACTTCTAGGTTTACCTTCAGATGCATTTGGCAATTTTCTATATTTAAGGGTAATATCAAAGTAAAGAAAACTGCAAAAAAAAAAAAAAAAAAAAAAAAAACATTAATTCATTATCTCTCACTCCGAGGATATAAACCAAAAGGTTATCCTCCAGGTGTTGCTGTTGCTTACTGGTATGTTTCAACTGCTATTTAAAACCCGCATTTTAAAACGTTTTCAATAATGTCTCAATGTAGGCCACTTCTCAGCATATTATCGGAGCTCTGACTCATCCGATAGATATAGTCTAACAATCAAGTTTCCCCACGACTCTGGTTTCATCTTAGAGTAAACAACTAGTTAGCGATCAACTAATTATGTGACTCTGAGTAATCTGCCAGTGTCCCCCAGTGGCCGATGTGGCTGCCAGCACTAAACGACTTGTGCTGCCGTTAACTTGCTGGAACGGGCGCCGCGTTGCTGCAGACACGCCCGTGGAGGCTCAGTAACCGGATTTGGGCTACAGCCGCCTATCTGTCCAGCGGCAAGCACCCATGGACAGCTCTTGCCCTGATCATGATGTAAGAATTACAGTATGGGCCATGTCGAGGGCTTCTTGTAAGCATACAGATGCCGTTGTAGTGTTGCTGGCTAGATTATGATGTGGGGGGGAAGTCTCCAAAAATAGCCGACTGCGTCTGCCGCTCTGCGTTTGTAATATGCCTATTATTTCAGTTACACATAAAAATATGCTTAACAGGGTGCCACGAAATTTCACTACTATATTAGGTTATGTGATAGCGCCTTTTTATGCATAAAACTTCGTAAAATGCAAAGATTACAAACATCAAAGACATTCCAGTGCACTATCTAAGGTCATAATGGAATGCGTGCAGGAACAACAATATCTGAGACATTGGATAAAGTATGTAATAACCTCTAAACTCCTGACAGATCAAGTTTCCTACACTAATCAGTGCCGTTCAGATAGCTATCTGTAATGCAAAAACGCCGCCCTGACTCGTATGTTCTGTTTGATAATTCGTTTGATAATTAAATTAATATGCGCAAGGTTTAGTTGAAGAGTCAAAGATGATGTCTTGGAAGATAATCTGTGTTTGCCTATGCGGCAAACCTCCTAGCAAGCACGAACCTATCTGTAGACTCAAAGAAACTAACTGAATTTATTTCTGCGAAAATACCCTTTTCATCTTTAAAACGGATACCGTTTAATTGTGCCAATATATATATTTTAAATTACAGTTACATAAGGCATAAAATAACTGCAGCATCGGTCAGTAACTATAAAGACTTGTATTACCTTTGCCCGGTAGTTATATGACTGCCAAGTTGAGGGGCAGTCGGCTGTCCACAAAGGCGCCCAAATTCTCTCCGTCCTAAATTGTAGTCTTGTGTTACAGCACTCGCAATCCACAATATGTCAGCCGAAGTCAAAGTGTAACACTTAAACCTCCAATGGTTTAAAATATGACATGTAGTCTGATTAAAGGAATGATACCCTCAAATTCATCTTCCAAACGTTAGTTTTTAAAATCCAATCGGGTTCATTTGAGAGACAGGACAGATTCTTTTGAGCAGCCTATACCTTCCTTCTCGGTTGCTTGCGACGTTCACTGCGCCGTAATCCAAATTCAATCCTTGAGAGAATATACACGATGTGTATGAAATCCAAATCCTGGTATGTTATTAAAAAGGTGACTGGTTAGAGCTGGTCCGGAGCAAAAAACGAGGCCAAATGAATCCATGTGCCGAGAAAACATCACCGTGATTCAGATGCGTATTTATTACAGCATGGAGCAGTCTGCGCCTATACAGTTTTGGCGACCAATCCCAACTGAGAAACGCAGCACTCCAATATCCTTTCAAACCGTAGACTGTGAAGAAAAATACGAAGAAGTCAATGGATTGCAGACACACACAGGCGTTGTTTAGTTGCCGAAGAAATCCACCGGCAAAATTCTTTGTGCTTTGGAAGAAATAAACGAGTTAATCACGTCTAACCGTAGGCAACACAAGATGTTCATTTCGAACGTTTTCCAAGGTTGACTGTATTGTGGGGAACGAACCGAAGGAATCCCACCTACGCATGCTTTATGCTTTTTCTTTCTCCGAACAGTATCACGCTCGAGTCTGTGACGAGTTGAGGGTTAGCCCTAGAGATCTTTAATTTATTCACTTTAAAACACATCCATTGGGATGTCAATAGGCCTATTGCATATTTGTGAAAATATGTATTACGAACCAGAACAGCCCTGTACGGTAGTAGAATCACAACTGTCTAAAACATCTGTCTTAGCCTACTTTAGAAGCTACCGCTGTCGTTTCAGAATAAAATTGCCAGGCTGAGTTTGCTTAAAGCTCAGGCTACTCGTCAACCCCTAGGGTGTTATAAAGGATTGCCGCAATCTCGTGCTACTGAGAATTCTGAGAGATACTCATACTTTACAGGCTTATTACTTTCGGGCCAAATCAGAATTAATAAAATTTGCTGTGCTCGAGTTTGGCAAGTCTCCTACAGTTGCACATGTGCACAAGACGCAGGTGACCACAACATTTAACAATACATATTATTTTAAAGCATGATTATTGTTTTACATATATCTGCGATTATGTGAATATTCATGAAGTGTCTGTTATCTCTTTCTTTTTATTGAGTCTTATTTATTGAGTAGGCTACTCAGACCGTGCAACGCTTGTTACAGAGCGGCATACGTTGGCCACAGCTCCTGATGGTCCCTTGTGGTTGGGAATATTGGATTGTACGGATTACAGTGACACCTACATGCACACTCCTTACTGCAAATACCTCTTCATATTGTCATTCCGCAGGCATCCACACAAGATTACTGCCAGGAGGAGTTAATCATACTATGTTAAAATCAATTGTATTCTGTCAGAATTGTGAGAGTTCAAAGTCGGTGCATCCACAGGGATTTATCACTAATTTAGCAGAAAACCCTTCAAACCAGTATGATGGTATACAGGATTTGTCTTTTCCATATAGAAGCAGTTTTTGTTGCTCTGTGCACATTGTTATGTTGTGCCAAGGCCTCTCATGCAGCATTAGGACTATATAGAAATCAATAAAACACAAAATCTACCATGGCCAGGAATCTCACAGCAAGGCAAAAAAAAATATTTTACAAAATATTCTGTATAATTGGGTTTTTATAGTAGGCAGCACTCTAGCTAATTTCACTTGGCAGACCTCTGTGGGTGGATACATTCTTTGCAATGTGATGTTTCCTTTGTGTTTTGTGTCCACCTCTTCTCTCTCTTGTTAATACCTTCTCTCTCTCACACACACACACACACACACACACATGTTTGAGCATGGTTACATTGTGCTTAGAGATTAATTAGGCCAGGTGTATGAAGGGAATACTGTAATTAAAAATTACTGTGGATGTTTATGTTTACAGGCTAAGATTAAAGTGAAATGCTAAGAAGAACCCTTGGGCTTTGAGTTCAAATGCAAAAGAGGTCTGCTCCTGCTCCCCCATATTGTATAAGAGTTCACACCATGCAGATTTCAGTGAGGAACAGGGTTGTGTAACATTTCATTTATTATGTAATGATTGGAGAGGAACTTGGCAAAAGAAGACCTGAACACCTGTAAAACACCCAGAGCAGAAATTTATTGGATGGCACCTTAAAAACACATGTGGAGAATGACACCTGCTAAACACCTGAGACAGACCTACAATGTTAGTGTTTTAAAAAATGTTGCAGGTTTATGAAAATTGTTTAAAAGTCATTTACATTTACTTATAGCCATTAACTGCATGTATGCCTAAGATTGAAGACTGATTTAGATTTTTGAAACAAATAATAGCTGTAGAATTACTTGGCTCTCAAAATTCTATGGTGTTACATTTAAAAAAGGCTTTTATTTTAAAGTACCAACTTTTGAAAATGTCTTTGGGGGTCAAAAAGTCAACGAAGAAAGGTCTATGGCCAAAAGCAAAAGTAAAGTTTTCAACCACTTAATAGTTTCAAAAAAGCTTTTTCTCTTCTTTTTTTTTTACAGAAATAAACTTTAGCAGAATTATGTATATATGTAGGCTACTATATATTTAGTGGAAGTAGAAAGTGTTTAACACCTTTAAATTAAATATATTGCTGTGATATTATACACAGTACAATCAGGCAACTAAATGGAGGACAAATAATCCAAGAATGAGGTAAAGAGAAGTCTCTAAACATCTGTTAAAAATCTCTAAGCTGTCAGAACGAATGACTGTATCCCATTCATTTCACAACTGAGTTACCACAAAAGAAGAGTCTTGACTGCGACCTCTTGGCATTGTTTTGTCACAGCCCATTAGATGAGCAAACCCAAAGGAGTATAAGGCAGGATTTGATTATTGAAGTACAGTAGGAGTATGGAGATTCACTAAGACTCTTTCAATGCTAAGAGATCTGAATGTATTTCTTGCAGAATTAGGAAGGCACATGCAGGAGAACAAATAACAGAGTAACATGTTCTTTTGTTCTCTTTAATGTTTGTTTAAGTTGAGCAGAGATCAAACGTGCTGCTGCATTCTTAATGCTCTGCTGATATTTACGTTTTATTGCACTTGCCAAGTGTTCAGTCAAAAGCACGGCTATGACATTTTTTAAAAAGCCTGTTAAAAGATGTTGTGTCTAGAGCCGTGAGTGATAAGGTCTGATTTTCTGGATGTTGTACAGTGTTGTATCTAAAAGACCACAACCGTAACCACAGCGAAAGTAATTTAGTGACCAATTCATGCAAAAAGACAGACAATTCAAAGTTCACACGATCTCCACTCTGACTGCATATCCATGCTTTTAAAACTCTGTTAGCTGCATATCATAGCTGTAATGAGGGAATAGGGATGTCAAAAGTTAGCAGGTGGCAAGTAAAGCGTAATGAAGGTAATCCTTGCATCTTGTAGAAAGAGTCAGATATGAATGGTGCAAATGAGGTGGCCTAGTTTGGCTGGAACTGGAAATGCATCACTGCAGGGTGCAAGAGCTCTCTTCAAGGGTGAATGGTTAGCTCTGCATTGCTTACGCTTCTGACTTGAAACTCCTAGGTGGACAAAGCACATACAGTACAGTACCGTGTGCTGGCATGGGTAGAAAACATGCCTGTGGTGAACAGACGCTACCTTGTAATAAAGATACGGCACATGCAGAAATTTGGCATGTGTTTCAATTTTAGCAAAAATTAGCTTGGAATACCTAAAGTCTCTGTTTCTCGCAATGTGGGCATCCTTCACACTACTCCAGACCCCGAAGAAGAGTCTGCTTTAAAGTTTTCTACAAAGAAGCATGCCTTTTTTTTTTAAGTTTATGCTGTAACTAAAGCTTTCTTCCCCACTGACACCATTTTTCCCTCTCCCTTTGGGACTGATAACTTTAGCTTGTTTGTTTTGGTTTGTTTGTTCCAACGCCCCCTCAAAATAACAAGGGGGGAAAAACTAGAGCATGAAAAATGGAAGAAAATCAAGTGTGTGAACTCTCAGAGCCGAATGAATGAAATAGATCATTCTGGAAAATATAAGGGAACTTTTTTCTTGGCAAGCAACACAGATTAGACAAGTGGGACCTTTCCTCTCTTATGTCTGAGGTGTTTGGCCATGATGATAAATGGCCACGTGAAACTACTTCCCCCTGGAAGGAAAAAAGAGACTTAAAGTTTAAGTCACTGTATGTTCTGATGCAGCTTTGGTTGGCATCTGATCTTTGCCAGAGAGTACTGACTGAATCCTATAATCTTTTTAGCTTGGCAAACCTGCATCACTGAAAGATCTCCTCACAGCATATGTTGCAGTCATTGTACAATTCCTGTTCTGTTTACGAAAACAAATATTCTTCTTTTAAAAACATGTTTTCAAGTGGGATGGGTAATGCACAGGATATTAAACACTCAATAAGTAGGATTTGAGCCTGTTCATCTGTTCAGACAAAAAAAAAATGACGTCAGGGCTCTCCAATGTGAAACCACATTATATATAAAAAAAAACATTCTACTGTATGAATCAAAATGTAATATTTTAACAATTGTTGCATGTCTATGATTAAATACTTTAAAAGTTAAGACTAGGATAATTTATTTAAAGAACACTAAAAAGAGGGAGGCTTTGGTTACAAAGCATGTAATTGCACAAAATTTACCACTCAACAGACATAATTTCATGGCAGTACTGCAATTACAGTAAGTCTCCATGAAGATTCGCATTCATCCGGGTCATGGTAGTCAGAGTGATCAGTAACTGTATGCGTCGCTGGACTTCCTTTCGGAGCTTGAAGACGTTTCACTTTCTGTTCAGAACCGATGAAGCCTTCTGGATAAAAACACCTTCAGGCTCCAAAAAGAAGCCCAGTTGCCTGTAATGACTTAAGACTCCTTATAAAAAAAGAAAAAACTTACCTAAAAGGATCCAATTGCCATTTGAACATCCTAGTGCTGTCAACAAAGGGGTTGCGCAGCAAGAAGGTAACTAATTGAATCACTGATTGATTGATGGGTGCCGCTTCTGTGGCAAGTAACGGTAAATAAGTCACAGAAAGAAGGAGGAAAAAACAAGAGTGAGTACACCCAGACAGGCCCAGATGACTTGGGCTTTGATGCTGTAATTAGAATAATGACACTTTGACACTAGCCATCACCACTTCACTGCACATGGGCTGTAACTTCACGCTTGTGTACTCTAAGATGTTCCCATGTGGAGCTTAAATGAACAGTATAGTGTACGTTGCCAGTGCTGTCTGTTGTCATGCCTACTCATACTTCTTGTGTGAGTGTTTGTGTGTGTGTGTGTGTAAAACACTGTTGTCATGTGAGTAACTGTTTAATAACTTAACACTTTATTAACACATGTTTTTTTTTCTGGTTCTTTCTCTTACAGGCAGCATTCAGTGACCTTGAACAGGGTCAATGAATAATTGGTATCATATTTTACCTTTTACACACTGAGAATGATTTACTGTGAAATCACAGTTAAGTTGGTGATCTTTGCTGTGAAGCGCTAAGAGGCATGAGTTTTGTATAATGTGCTGTACAAATGAAATTTAATTGAACTGAATTACGTAAGGAATGCTTTTATATCCGACCTTAGGAAACCAACCAGAGATGTTAAATAACTATGATTCATTTATAGATTGATTTCTAGTAGAGTATAAGATGAATGAATGCTTAGTCACGTCCCCTTAATGTAAGGTGTTAGCCTCATGGGGGGTTCAGGACAGGGGTCTGGGTGGGTAGTGTACTGACTATTTGTCCAAGACCAATTTACTCCAGTGGTAAAATAAAGACTAGAATGTTCCTTAGAGACGTGATAAAACACTGTTGTTCCACCTTCAGCTCATAATCCTCAGCAGTGAATGTGGAACTCAACATCCATAAAAACGGCTCCCTTCCAAGGATACGTGATATGACCTTTGTCCAGCCATTAATTAAGCTGTCACTGCTTTATGTCATGTGCCTTCTAGTTTTGCTTACTCAGTCATAAAATATATTATGTTTTGGTTAAAGTAAAAGTAAAGTAAAAAACTGGCAGCTACTGTAGTGGTACCACTGATGAAAAAGAGATGAAAAGCCACTCCATCTTCAGTGCATAACACAACACAATATACAAAACACAGGACCCTGTTATTTATCAACATGTACATGAGACACAACCAACATACACACAGGATATAACCAACATACACAGAATAAGAAAAGCACAGTTCAAGATAATAAATAATATAAGAAAGCAATAAAGAGCTCGGTAACCGTTAATGTTGGTATAGAGCCGAGTCAAGTTTCCATGTTCTGATTACAGGCAGCGCTCGATGACTGGGTTGACAGGGGAGTGGCGGCCATGTTTAATGGTGGCGGTTTCTCCTGCTAGTAATTCAAGGTGCCCAAGGGACTATCAGTGGCAGTGGCATCATCTTACAATTACCCATGAAGACCTGTACTGTTTCTCGGCTGATGTTGAGAAGAATAGACAGACACGATAGGGTTGTTAGGGCTTATTTATTTATTTATTTATTTATTTTTCAAAACATTGGTTTGTAGACGCTGCATGTTGTGCCAGGGATCCGTAAAGGCACTCCTTCACAGCACAGCACATGCTTTCACAGAGCCAGTCATCCAAAATACATAACCTATGAATGGATTATGGGGTTGTTTGTGATCCCTTCTGACATTGGCGCTGGCAGTGGTGTTTTCCGTTGAGTCCTTTGAAGTTGGTGGCGGATCCACAGACAATACTTGATTGGCTTGTGGCAGCTGTACGCTGTGCCTGGGTTTCCTAAAAGCAGTCCTTCACTGCACACCTTACAGTATGCTGCTTCAGAGACCAGCCATCCAAGAAGCATAACTCCCCTGAGAGGATTACGAGTACGGTTTTTACCTCCTGGGGCTGTTTGTGATCCATTTTGATTTTGTTGCTGGTGCTGATCCAAGAGACTGTTTTTTTTTTCTTGCTGTCCCCGAGGCAGTTTATGATCCACTAAGCAATGGTCTTAGTCATGAGCAAGTAGCTGACTGAAGGAACCGTGTTGCTTTGCATTGAGACTATTTGCTGTTGATGACTTGGTGCTGAGACTCGTGGATTGACCCATTTCAACTGGCTTGTGGACAGTGAAAAACATTGGTACAGCAGACAGGCACAAAGGCTAAGGACCGATAAGTCCAGTTTTACTATATTCCTGATATTCCCGGTTGTTAACTGTAAGCTGTTTCTAGAGGAGACTGGGAGACACATCACTGGGGTCATACTCTTATTAACATCAATACAAATATAATATATATTTCATTTTTTTATTATTATTTTGTTTTGAAGACACTATTTTAGTCCAAATTAAAAAAAAAAAAAAAAATTATATATATATATATATAATTTAAACATAATACTTTTTTGAGAATGTCATCGTGTTTATGTTTTATGACTTTTAAAGGTCTTTCATTTCTATTAAAATTTGGCAAAGCATGGTTTGCAACCATGGTATCAGTGGTTAACATACTGATGTATTTAATAAATGGCAAATCATTGCTTACAGAACGGGACATAAGTTCATCATAACATCTCTCCCAAGTGAGTGTTAAAACAGCCAACTCTCTTTTTAGGCGAGTGAAATAGAATTTATGTCTTGTACAATCCATATGCTTATGAAATGTACACATCAACATACAGAAAGAAAGCATTTTGCCATATATTGGTGGAAATTGCTCATCATTCACAGTAGGAGAGGAGAGAGAGGGTTTTTTGTCGTCTGCGGTATCAACTCACTGAATGAGACAGTCTTGCACAAACACACACACACACACACACACACTCACTGGACAAGATCTATACATCAACATCCGTAAAAGACTGAACACTTTCCTTTCTTCAAGAACCCTTGGCAGCCAGCGGCAGTCCCGTGTCCCAGAGTGTCGGTGATTTTTGAGAGCGCGTCTAATTGGAGGCTGGTCTGGGCAGTGCTGTCGCATTTGGTGGAGGCCCGCCTGTGATCAATCACTCTCAGATGCCGGTCCACTTCCACGCTGATATTGATCTCCATCCCCCCACACTCACAAAGCGCCTCCCCTTTATATTAGGTGTGCACCACCCCGCAGAGTGGAGCTAGGCCAAGCAGAGCAGTGAAGAACAGAACAGAATAGAACAGGATGAAGCAGACGTGGAAAGTTCCAGAACATAGGTTTTCTTTGTTATGTGATTCTTTAAAGTATATTCTGTCTCCAGAGGCTCTCACTGCATGGTAGGTTTTTTTAACAGACAGAGGCAGACTCAGACCGCTGCAGAGCTTTTACTGCAAACCTTTTAGTAGAGCGAGACTAGTTTGGACTTTGAAAAAAAATGTCAAAAGAGGGGGGAAGACTTCAGTCGAAAATACAAAGGTGAATGGAAGCTGGGGAGGACCAGGGGAGAGGAAGGAACTTCACCTTCCACAGCTTATTTTTGATCATGTGACTTGAGAATAAGAATCTGTGACTGTAACACAAGCGGCTCAAACCGAGTTACATAGAGGGGAGACCACACGCAGATTTCCAAATAATAACATAAGAATAATGACAAAGAAATAAGAATACGAAACTGTGGTGCAAAGTAATAAAACGACAACGTAAACCCAAATGAATCCAACAAAGCCGGAAGGAGGAAAGAGACGCCTCCGTCTTCGAAGGCCTGCCTTTTATGCTGCCCCGCTAATTACACACCTGAAAGGAAAGACAGCATACAGACAGCAACAGGGACACCTGTGCAAAGGGCAGGGTCAAAACAGCGACCTACAATTTAGGTCGTAAAAAGAGGTAATTTCATTGGCTGATGTGTGGCTGGTGGTAGGAAGACTAATACTATACATACACATACCTACCTGTCTATCTACCCCCATAGTACAGGGCAAACAGCTGTTCATCTAGTCAGCAAATATTGTCTCGTTCAGACAGAAAACTGAGCCTAATCCCCTTATGAAGCCCTCAGCGCTTACTAAATGGAATGAGAGGTTGCTGACAGAATTGGAGGTTGAAAATGGTCCCTCTTCTCCTCAGCTTCTGCCCCAACATAGAGGGAATCTGCTGGTACATCTGCGTCTACAGGTCAAAGTGCTGACAAAGGGCCAAGCCAGCAGGAAGCAGGAGCAGTAAAGGGAAAAGAGGGCCCATAGGAAAACCACTCCATCTGTTGTTGGCTTCTCCTCTCCATGAGTGTACATGTATAGTGGCCGTTGGATGTGGAGCTACCAAACCCCTACACCCCCGATCCAATCATGTCCCATTTCATCACGTTGTCATAGTGTTCAGTTACAACTTGAACATTGGAATGAAACGCCTCCAAGCTCAAAAATGAGTCCAGTTGCCTTAAATGAACACTATGACTACCACAACCTGGATGAATGAGAATCTTCAGACATTCCATCACATTGTGAGCTGCATCAGGTTCTGCAGTGGCATTGCATTGAACGCTACATGAGATGTGTCATAGAAAGTCACTTACCCTGCTCTACACGAACATTGTTGCTCTTGTACAGGAGTGTGCCAACAAGCTAGTGAGTCCATTCCACCACACACACCTTTGTGGAACAGATCATTTATGTAGGCTATTATAAAATAGGTTAAATATTAGATAAATATTAATATTAAATAAATGTTAAATATCAGGCTGTCATTCATAGCATTGTATTGTGTATCCCTGCTAAAATCAAACATCAACACCAGACCTCTGTTGCTCTTCATAGGGAGGCTAGTGGCTCTAGACGAGCTAAGCAAAGGCACTGTTACTGTGAGAGGGTTGTTTTGAGATCCATTCCCCCATCTGGGTTATATAGAATATATTGAGAGAGGAAACAGAGGTAGAAACAGAGAGAAAGAGAATAGGTGTGTGAGGGGATGTTTTTACACTCACATCTGTGTGTAAGTTAGTGAAACAGAGCAAGAAAATGGTCTGAGTGAGAGAGAGAGAAAGAGAGAGTGTGTGTGTGTGTTTGTTTGTGCTCGGTGTGTGCGTGTGTGTGTGTTTGTTTGTGCTCGGTGTGTGTGTGTGTGTGTGTGTGTGTGTGTTTGTTCTATTATTGCAGGGTTATTTTTCAGCCTGTTACGGTATTTTCCTCCCGCACATCACAGGCTCTTTGTCTCCACTTGGTCAGTGAGACTTGTAGCAGCCTAAGCTAAAAAACAGCCTTGATTGATAGGTTGCAGAGTGACATGCACTTTCTCTCTCTCTTTCTTTCTTTCTCGATCTCTCTCTATCCCTCAATTTGTCTCTCTCTCCAGTTGCTATGGATGTGAATTGGCTGGGAAATGAAAAAGAAGGGGGGGGGGGGGTTATGGCTCGATGATTCATACGGAATAATTATTTTTGGGTGATTGTAGTGTTATTTTGCATGATTAAAATGTGCATTATTTAAAATATCTAGTCAGTGGGCTGTGTCTTTCTAATTTCATCTGTCCCTTGCCCAGTATTAAATGACTAGGGCAAAATTCAATAATTTACTGCGGCTAATTGTTTCAGTGTCTCTGCCTCAGCTCAGACAACCAATAGATGATGTAAAGGCTATCCAGGCTACAGGCCTGAAATGATCTGTGAGTCTTGAGGGAAAAATACTTAAGGTTTTGGGAAAAGAATTGAGTAGACATTGACTGAATCCCAATGACCTACCTAAGCCCTTAAACCTTAAATGCTTAACTGACAATCATTGACAACGATTGGATGTTAATGCAGTTTAAGTCACATGTAATGGCATTTAAGTCACCATGTATCACCAAACATGTTCCAAGTGTATGTTTCATGTATTGTATAATAAGAGTTTTTTTTATATATATAATTTTGTTTGTTTTTTGGATCAGCTAACCTCAAAAACCATGTTCAGGGTAAAAAACCATGTGATTTATCATACATTCATGTTCCTAATTGTCCATTTACCCCATTTTGAGCGTCTCAGTGACTGCAACTGTTCTTAACCTGCATGCAAACAGACGTCCATGGTGAGAATGGCTCCCCCTCAGAGGGCTGGTGAAACTGGCTTCCCAAAATAACAGTTTGAATATGCTGAGAGGGAAATCAGATTAAACATACAGACACCAGGTGGCTATGTAAGTAACCATTAAACTCTAATTTCCCTCATCCCATTAAAAGAAATACCCCCTCGCCCACACACACACAAACACGCACACACACACACACACACACACACACACCAAAACCCTTCTTCCCTAAATATGCCACCCTAACACCATCTAAAACATGTATTTTTGGCCCTGATATTATTCTATTACAGACTCCTTACTTTAAAAGTGTCCGCTAGATAAATCATCTGCTCTAAGAGCGTGCTGTGCAGGGGGAACCCTAGACATGTATTTTTAAGAAGAGTGTGTGTGTGTGTGTGTGTGAGTGTGTGTGTGGAGGGATGTGGAGAGGAGAAGAAGAGGGGAAGAAGAGAGGGAGAGAAGAAGAAGAGGGGAAGAAGAGAGGGAAAGAGAGGCAAGAAGAAAGGAGCCAATGTTGAGTGAGAGGGAAGAGAGAGAGAGAGAGAGAGGGAGGCGAGCTACAGGGAAAGTCAGAATCCTTATCTGAGGGGGAAATCTCAGCGGTACGTTTTCTCTGCTGTCATGGCAACGGCGCATTCAAAAGAATTTTGATGAGAGCGGCGGGGGACGGAAAGGCTGATGACAAGGGGGGAGACAATTTGTTATCCCAATTGCAAAAAGCAACAGAGCCTGATTGCACACACACACACACACACAGACTAACACACACACACACACACACAGAATACACACACACACAAACTGACTAACACACTCACATTATAATGCACACACACGCGCACGTGAACACGCACAGACACACACAGAGGCACTGGCCCAGATCTCTAAACTAACCCAGTGAACACAACCATGGCTGCATCTCCATGTCCAAACCCGGTTCCAGTGACCCCAACTGCTCAGAAAATGAGCAGGTGGTTCTGTTGGGTTCCGGGAGTGGGAACGGGTTTGACAATGGAGAACCGCCACATCTTTATTTCAGCTCGGATTAACAAGCTGGCATTACAGAACTCTGGCAGAGAGGGGTGGAGATACCAGGTGCCCCTGTGACGACAAGCGGATGTGCGTGAGTGCGTGTGTGTGTATGAGAGGGAGAAAGAGAGGGAGAGGGAAGAAAGAGTGTGTGTGATTCAGATCAGACCTCACATCTGCCACTACAAACACTTCCCACATGACACACAAACACAAACCTGCAAACCAGGCAGGGCGCAATTTGGAAGAGCATGCACGGTTGAAAGAACACGGACGATTGTCAGCGCACGCACGACTGGAAACACACACACGACTGGGAGAGCACACTCAGATTTGGTACGTGGGTGAGGGATTGTGTAGGTAGTAGAGTGAGGATCCTTCAGGACGACTGACTTTCAAGTGAAACCCGTGAGATTGTACTTGTACCACGTGGTGAGACGTGCAAACAACTCGTGCAGCTCGTGAGCTCCCAGTAAACATCCATCTCCAAACTCCAAACACAGAACAAAAAAACATAAAATAGTTTCGTTTTTTATGGACTTACACTGTAAAAAAAAAAACTATGAAAACTTCAAAATTCAAGGCAACTTGATGAACATCATTTTTGAGTTTTCACACAAAAAAAAAGCTTTTTGTTTTTTGTACAGTTATATGCATTTATTTATTTATTTCTGGCAAAACACAACAAGCACAAGCTCCCTTGGAGAGACCCCCCCACCCCCTCGCTCGGCTCCACCGTGACAGACGGGCACAAGAGCAGGCTGTGGGCTGGGTGGGAGGCGGTAATCAGCGAGGTGCTCTATCAGCCGGGGTCAGAGCTGCCTCTCCATGGCTTATAAACATGGACCTCGGAGCGCCACACTGCGTAAACAGCAGCGCTGTCCTGGCAAACATAATCAAACACAACACCACACACTGGCACACACGTGTGCCCACACGCACACACACACATACACTCAGAAACACACAGAAATACAAATGCACTCAGAAACACACACATACATACACTCAAACATACTCACACACACAAATACACTCACACATACTCACACACACACACACACACACACATACTGACACAGATTGACAGGTGCACAAAAACATTAATCAGTAACATTAATACCTTAGAGACACATGCAGTGCCAGGTCTATTCAAGCAAATTAGCATGCACAAAGCGACGGATTCACAGAGCCACATCCATGCGTTAGGGGCCGTTCACACGGAACACGCTTTCCACCTCCAAAAAACCCTACTGTGTTGCAACCTTTCAAAAAACTCGGCGTTTGCAAAGCGGTTAAGAACGTAAACGTTGCTATGCAACGCCCATTGTTAAGAAAAACACAACCTCAAAAGTTCAACCATTTTCAGCTCTGAGCCCTTGAAGCTTCACATGGTTTTACTGTACATATCACATGGACTCTCTCGCTGTGTGTGTTTGCTGTCGCTGTAGAAACACAGATCACTCTATTCAACGCTTTAAAATTCTGCTGTGAATGGGACCTTCACCAAGGCTGCCCGAGCCTCTTGTTTTTCTAGTTAAAAAAAAAAACTTTTTTTTTTTTTTTGCCTTTTTATACCTTGAGCCTGATTCAGAAGCATTTAAAAGAAACGTCTCCTAAGCCTGTAAAGGATTGTATAACAAATCCAAAGAAAAAAAGAGGTTAAAGAAGGTTAAATCACCACATCAGTAAAACAAACAAAAGTTTACAAAACGTCAGACTATTTCACAGATCATACACTGTAGTATCTGTGCGACTCATTGTAAAACACCGGGGCACATTTCATAAATACTAATCAATACCAAGAGCTGGGAAAAAGCAAAACAAATACCAACACATTTCTGAAGAAAGGCAAAATGAAAAGCACTAAGCTTGTGTTAGATAGACTTTCAGCACTCAGGCGCTTCAAGAAACAAAATAGGTTTATTTGTCTGCGAATGGGAACGCAAGTGTATGAAATAAATGATTGAATACACGCTGTAAAGAAATATGAAATAAAATCATCCCCACTGCTGTTCCTGGGTGTTCCTGGGTGTTCTGCTCTAAAATAGGACGGGCTGAGTCGGTCCAATTGGTCCAACAACGGACGTGTGCAGAAGCTGGACTGAGTCGGTCGAACAATGGACGTGTGCAGAAGCCGGACTGAGTCAGTGGAACAATGGACGTGTGCAGGAGCCGGACAGCTGCTTTCTTGGGCTGTAATTGGACACAGGGTTGAAAGGCCACCCGAGGGAAACCTGCACACTCTACACTTACACACAACACTCAAGCACACACACACACACACACACTCACACACGTGCACAAACACACACACATGCACACAAACACACAGATAGAAACACATTCACACACATGCACACAGACACACACACACACACACACACACAAACATAGAGTCTCAAATCTAACCTTACCTGCCCCTGGATTTCTCATCAGGTTTAATGCTTAAACACATACAGACACATGGTTCCATGCACCGCCTTCTCGTCTGTCTGTCTGTCTGTCTGTCCTCTATTCCACTCTATGTAGTACTATAGAATCTAATGCGCCCCCTCTCTGTCTGTCTGTCCCCCTGTCCTCCCATCCATTGTATGTAGCACTAGGCTAGGGTCCCTCTCTGTCTGTCCATCTGTCTGTCTGTCTGTCCCCTTGTCCTCTATCCCATTGTATCTAGCACCACTCAGGAGTCTACTACTCTGCACCAGCTCCATGTCTGTTCATCTGTCCCAGTCCTTTACCTGTAGCACTTGCCTAGGGTCCCTGTCTGTCTGCCTGTCTGTCTGTCTGTCCTCAGAGGCCCAGGTCAGCCTCCCATCATGGGGCTTTAATGTCTCCCCATCTTAGAAGAGCACAAGGAGTCAGAAGTGAACAGCTCAGATAATACCCCCCACCCCCCCTTCCTCAGCTCTGAGTCCCTCCCCCCCACCCTCTCTTTACCTCTCCTTCTCCCTCTCTATACCTCCCTCCCCTCTCTCTCATTCTCTGAATGCTTCCCCCCTCTCTCATCCTCTGCACCTTCTTCCCCGTTCCCTCTCTCTCATTCTCACCCTCCTCCCACCCTCTAGACCCATCCAAAACTATTATTCCCCCCCCCCCCTCTCTCTCCCTCCCTCCCTCCTTCCACTCTCTACCTCTTCCTCTCTTTCTCTATCTCTGTCCCCCCTTCCAGCCCTTTCTCTCTCCCTTTCTCTTTCTCCCCCCCCCCCCCCACTCTCTCATCCTCCCTCCTCCCATCTCTCTCTCTCTCTCTCTCCAGCAGCAGCAGAAGCAGTGGCAGCTGTCTCACTGGAGGGACAGCGTGTGCTTATCAGGCAGGGGCCAGGCCACTTCAACCCCCAGAAGAGCAGGAGTCACTGCCACTCATGTCTGGCCTCGGTGAGTGTCCCACCACACTGTTTTCTCTCAAAGTTAAAGACTCGCCAATGGCTGCTGCTGTGGCTGGAAGGAGCAAGTGTTAGGATGATGACACCAGGAAAGAGTGGTCACAGATATACACAAGGTTTTCATTTTGTTGGGATTTTAACCAGGAATTCCTTACAGTACAGATGCACTAAAACTACCAGTTTTAGTATTACAGTAAAAGACACAAAACATATTGATGAAAATATACTCATATGGTCCATATATGTTATCTTATACATAAAAACTACTTTTTCACAGAATGATGGCAGATTAGTTTCTTTCACAAAAGATGTCCCAACTTACACAGCCTAAAAAACATTGCCTATTGTACAGTTTATCCTTTTTATAAAACTGTTTACCCTTTAAAAAAAATAGACCCTCCATGTAGTGAAGCGAGATTTCCAGACATCCACTGAGCTCAATGAAGTTAAATGTTTTCTGTGAGCACCAAAGACGCTTCAATCACTGTCTTACCACCATCACATCAACCTACAGTAATCACTTAGAGCGACTGAACACTGTCAGACGGTGCTACGTGAACTTGCAGGCAAGTAGTCCCTCGTCACGGAGGGCTTTCCACCTGCGGTGCGTGTGTGTGTGTGTTCTTGTTTGTGCGTGTGTGTGCGTGTATGTGTGTGTCTGTATAGGTGCGTGTGTGTGTGTTTGTGTGTGTGTCTGTATGTGTGCGTCTGTGTGTGTGTGTGTGTGTGTGTGTGGTCGTCTCAGCACAGCAAGGCTGAGCTGATGCAGGCTTTACGCCTGTCAGACAGGATTGGGTACACAATGAGATCAGCACAGGTGTGAAATGGAGAACTGAAAAGGAGAAACTGTGGAATGGTGTTGCCTAAAGGGATGCTGGGAAAAGCTGCAGGTCCGTGATGATATTAGTGGTGATAGTTGTTATTGTTGGTGTTAATAGTAAACGATGACATGTTGTCGTGAGCTGTGTGGACATTATTTCTTCACTGCTCTGGGTGGTTAAAAGGAGTAAATGGCTTCTCAATTCTGACATGGATTTGGCAAGGTTGATGGTCAGAGTGAAAAAAAACTAAGGGCATCTGTTCTTCAAAATGGCTGCCACACACATTAGCTCTGGCCTTCAAGGACCGGAACGCTTTTAAACCTTCAATTACGCTGAAATGATCTATATTCAACTGTCAGCTTGATAATAGCCCTCGGCACTGATTGATCTGTACAATTAGGAAATAAATATGTGTAACATGTAGCTAGTTAAGTTGCTAATTAAAAAGCTTCCTTCTTTGTGTGCGTCATGTCACCCTGTTTCGGGGTAGTGTTTTGATCTGCAACCTTGACTTATTAGCATTAGTATTAGTAGTTAGTGTGTGTCTGCCTGCAGAGAACAGCACTCATACAGACATGTGCAAACACACACACACCACACGCACACAACACCACACACACAGAGACACACTCACACACACCTGCACGCCACACAGATATACAAGCATGCCACACACACATAGACAGTGACAGACCTTACTCTGTGCTGTACTTATGTAGGCATGCACACACAAACACACACACACACAGAGAGAGAGACAGCGAGAGAGAGACCTTTCTCTAAGAGTGTACATCTTCACGCTAACTGCTCTCAGGGGACCCCTAGAAGAAACTATATGTAAAGCAGTGTTTATCTGCTTGAATGTGTTACGGCCCAAAAGAATCCTTTGCTCCGAGTATTAGTATTTCAGTCACACCACGCAAAGCCATGCTATTACCAATTCATTAACCTTCTACAGGTGTGTTTTCACCCAGCTTACCTAAGTGCTATTAGCATGGCTGGTATCTAAGCACCAAATTGAATTGCGTGGTCCAGGAGCAGGTGGAGGTTGTCTGCAGTCTTGTGTCTTTGTGTCTAGCAATGAGGCTGCTTTCAAGAAGCGTAGTTAGCTGGGTATTGAGATATCATTCATATCTCATTCATTCATGTCTGAAAGAGCTGTACAGACAAAGTGACTAGATAATAACGACAGAAAAAGGGTGATGTGAATGTGTCTAGACAGTGTCAAGAGAATGGAGACGCCGCTGATGAGGCACTAAAGGCATCTTTTCCTTCTTCGCTTCTGGTGCAATATGTGTTTTCTCTCTCTCTCTCTCTCTCTCTCTCTCTTTCTCTCTCTTTCTCTCTCTCACACACACACAGACACACACACACAGACTTACAACTCACACACACACACACACACACACACACTTTTTCTTTTCCTTCCAAACAGTTTTTTCCCTTTCTATCCCTCTGTTGCTTTGAACAATTAAAAGGATTAAAACAACCCCCCCCCCCCCCCCCTTCAGCTGCATCACCTTTTCTTTCAGTGGCAGCCCATGTTCAGGTAATCACAGGCACAGCATCCCTGTGGGTTCCTTATGAATAACTGAAGGCGGTATAAGCATATTAGCAGACATGTAATCCACAGCTCACAGGTCAGATAAGTATGCATCACATTCCTCCAGCACATTAACCTTCTGGAGTCCAGGGCCATTCAGACAGTCTGGTACACCCTGCCATTTTTAAAGGTATAGTTTTTAAATAGGGCCTAAGCAACTTTCTGTTTTTCTCTCTCACGAGCTCCCTCTAAAGACCGCTGTATTGCATTGTATTGCACTGCATTCTATTGGAGGCGGTCCACGCTGCTGAACATTGCAAGTGCTGTATCTACCGCTATTGGCCACGGTGGCGCATTCTACACCGTTCGTTCGCCGTGTAATGACTAATTTTAGCATCCTAAACAGTATGAAAAGGATTAATTAAATGAAAAATGTTGCATAGTGGGCCTTTAACACATTGAGCCCCTTTCACAGGTTGTCTAAAAATGCAATAAAAGTGGTTTACACAGAAATTTTGACGATTGCTCCTGTCTCGGCTATTTGCGAAATGTAGAATCACCTCTGCCTGCTTCAAAATGGCTAGCAATGGGCATTTGTCTTTTCTTTCCTTAAAACACTTGTTTAAAAAAAAAAAGTTCTACTCACCCAGAGGTTAGTAGGGCTCACTGATGTTCCAAAACATGTATTGTTTGGAAATAAAGCTTGTCATGTTTTATTTGGGCACTTTGTTTATATTAAGGAGCAAGAGCCTTCTAATATAAACCTATGGGACTTACAAAATGGTAAATAAAACATGACAGAAGCTTTATTTCACTTTATTATTTCACTGACACACAGCTGCATGGGTTTGATTCCCAAACCAAAAGCTCTGTGTTTATGCCATAGATAAATGCATCTGATAAATACCAGGTTTGAAACTTTACATTTATGCATTTAGCAGACACCTTTATCCAAAGCAACTTACATTTTTATCAGCTATCAATTACTTTAGGGCCAGTCTTCCTTGAGCAACTTAGGGTTAAGTGCCTTGCTCAAGGGCACAACGATGGTAGCCAGGATTTGAAAGTATGTATTTTTTTTTACAGTGTATATGTTTGTTATGTACTATATTAGTGTGCACTGGTTTGAATCCATAAACACTACGTACACAATGAAGCAGCTTCTTCTTGTACCATGAAAGAGATTTGACACAGCTGGAGATCTTACTGTAGGAGGAGAAATGACAGTCTGGTGAACAGACATGACGTATGTACTGCTACAGACCTGTGAAAAGAGCTGGGGAGAGAAAGAGATGGACAGAGAGAGAGAGAAAGGAAGGAGCGGTCTGATTCACCTGCTTTGTGTAGCAACCAACGCCAAGAGCTCAGAAAGGATACGCACTGGCTGTTTCGCAAAGTCAAATAAGGCTACATGACCAGCAACCATGGAGATGCTTTGGTGTATTCTTAAGGTTGAAGTAACAGTACTTTGCATACATAAAGTTTAAAGTGGCAGCGGCACCACCGGAGAACACATTTGTCTCAAATGCTAGAAAAGTTCTCAGCCCTGCCTCCGTAGCAACCGACTCACGGGAGCATTCTTTGAAGGAAGTGTTCCATCAAGTAAGCGTTCTGTCAAAGAAGCTTTCTATGAAGAAAGTGTTCCATCAAGGAAGCGTTCTATGATGGAAACATTCTCGACGTAGTCATAACAGCCATGGTAATGATGGAAAGAACTGTAAGGATCAAGGTTGGACATAATAACAGATCTCAGTAGACACAACTGCAGGGCCTCTCCAAAGCATAAGGACATTTATATTAGCCTACAGTCCATCTTGGCATATTTGATTGTATTCTGAATGCGCATCACTTTCTTATCTAATATTTAAATGGTTTGCTTGTAGAATTAAATAAGTGTGCTGAAAAAAATCCTCTGTTGCTTTTTCTGTGCATATCTATGTCAGTCCTTGGCCCTCGCTTTCAAAGAATATTATCAGCAAAAATAATCCACAGGAAAAAAAATGGGTCTTCTGTCTCCTAGTGACATTTCCCTGCTTGAGCACCAATTACATCTCAACCGACGGAACTAAATAACTTTATAAACATCTCCAAATGAAATGCCATATTTCATTCGGCTGATGGCGGAGCGGTAATGAGTCACATTTCATGGCGGCGTCCTCAGATGGCATTGTTGCTCGACAGTGTTTGCGACATCGCTCTCGACAACCTGGATAGGTGTGCGGCTCGAGTAATGCTGACAGCTGGCAGGGATTGGCGAGAGATTTGTCCTTCTCCGTCATCTCTGTTTAGATGGAGACTGAGGTGTGTGTGTGTGTGTGTGCTGGTGTGTGTGTTTAGAGAGGGGGTGGGAGGGAATCGTAATGCAATGTGCAAGTTCATATGTTGTGTCACTCCTCATCAAGTATTTACTGAATGCACAGCTGCAGAGTGTGTTGACTAAAACACCCCCCATACACACACACACACACACCACATCTCATTCATGTCCGCAACACACACATACATACACACACGGTTTATTTGTTGTGCTCCATTTCACATAGAGTGAATATTATGTAAGC
>JAGFZM010000165.1:281612-291659 GCA_017657215.1 Limnothrissa miodon | reverse complement strand
CACACACACACACACACACACACACAACAGCTGGGCCCAGACATACAGTCAAGCCTGTCGTACTGAACTAAATAATTCGAGGTACCCTTCTAAGATGGAGGGCGTCTGTGTTGTCTGATGGCAGAGAGCACATCGTGTTTATTTACAATGTAAATGATAGGATTGATTAACAAAATATGTAGTGTAGTCAGTCGTATGAAAAATAAACCGAGAGTGTCAAAAATGCGCTGGATAGGAGAGGACGCCATCTTCAAACTCTGGACGGCTTTTATACGCCTCCTGTGCCACTAACTCCACCCTTCAATCAGAGAAAGAGAGCGAGCAAGACAGACAAAACCACCCAGATAGGGCTCACCCGTAACAACCCTCACTACCCAAGGGTTGGACTGAAAGACATCTGCTATTCAGTAGTTCAGAGGAGCTTTTAATGTCCTTGATGGAAAACATCTCCTGTTCAATTTTTTTTGTCTAAACCAGAGTTTGGTGAATAACAATACACAGAAAGCACATTGTAGCACCAGCCAAATGGGTTCAAATCTGAATACATCATTTTCTTTTGTTTTCCTGTCATCTGTTTATTTTTTCAGTGTTCCTTGGTTTGAAAAGGATCTGTCACCTGACCATGGCACATTGTATATGTGTATTTGTTTTGTTTTTCTGTATGCTGTTTACTTCATCCTGATTTGATTGAAAGGAGGTGAAAAGACATTTGTTCTTTGTGATCTGAAGTGAAATTTCTTTCTCCCCCATCAGCACATAATATGCTGAGAGACAGAATAAGGAATACGAGAGAAGTGGGGGAAAGAGTGAAAAGAAAAAAAGAAAAGAGAAAAGACAAACTTGTGTTGGCTCTGTGTACCACTACCCCACAGATCACCTGAGGCTGAGCAGCTGTTGATCTTTAAGCAGAGCCTTTTGTGTGTGTAAACCACCTAGCATCGCTGGCGGCCGCCAACACACACACACACACACACACACACACACACTCGCTCAGCAAGGCTCCGCCTGGGCACACACACACACACACACACACAAGCACACCACGGGCTGGAGGCATTCTGCTGGTTTCCGCAGCCTTGGTGATTAGCATGGGGGGGGGGGGGGCAGTGGGTCCCTTGGCCGTCATAGTCAATTCATTTCCCCGGCTCCCATTCTTAAATATTCAATAGGCGGCGTTCCACCCAGCCAACCGGGGCTCAGGCTGCTGGGGATCTCTCCTTCTGCACCTAGAAAAAAAACAACACCAAAGGTTTGCTTTGAAGTCACTTTCTCAAACCAACATTTAAATAGTGTTTATTTTGCCGTTTGTGTGCTGTTGCTGTGCAACTCTCTCTTTTTGCTGCTCTCTTTTCTTTACCAATTACCGGTATCAATATTCGCGTAAGTAATTGAATTTGTCAGTAGACTTTGGTGGCATGAGTTTATATCTAAAGGCCTGGCGCCTCACCGAGAGAATCTCCCACACAGAGGAGCAAGGTTAGTTTAATCCATTGTCTTGAGTTGAGTCTCTGTGCAGAGCTGAATAATTCTGTCTGAAGGTCTTACATGTCCGAAGGAAAAAAAAACACCCACAGTCACTCTCTTTCAAACACACACACTCACATGAACACATACACACACACACACACACTTCTACAAAAGGTGTTTACTTGAGGCATCCTTCAGAGATAATGTGAGGTCCGGAGAGAACTACAGGGAGCGAGGGTGGGGGTGGGTGCGGCTGGACCAGGCCTGAGAGGAGGTAGCATAAAAGGTGCTCACACAGAACATGGACAGCAGGAGCCTTGAAAGCTGGAGCTGTGGCTAGCTGGTGGCTCTGGAAGAAATCAAAGCCAGAGCTGGCCAAAGACCAGGGCACAGCCAGCAGAAATGTCTGGAATTTTGATCTTAAGAATGGACTTGTAACCGGCGGAATAAAAATATGCGCCTCACAGTTCACGTATGCAAACAGCAGTAATGCGCGCATGAATGTATCCATGTGAAGGACTGGATGGAGACTGAAATACAGATGGAAACAAACTGCAAAGAAGAGCTGGGCTCCTCGGCTAGAGGAGTGGCCGTGGCAACGCCCGACAGCTCGCCTCGTCATTGCCGCTAGAAGATTCAATTAAATTCAATTAAAATCTTATTTGTGTAGGGCATTGTACAAAAGTCATGTCTCATAGCGCTTCACAGCAAAGAGCACCATTGAGCAACAGGGCCAAGGAAAAAGATATAAACGCCAGCACTAACATGAGAAGACAGAGAAGTTTTATCCATGTCCTTATACTGTACCTCCGTGCTGCAGATCTGAATCATATTTAGCGTAAGATGTCAATCACATGATAAGCTTGAGGCTAATAAACATCATCAACAAGTTGTTTTGAAGGGAACATTGACAAATGCTAATTTTTGCTTTTGTCAAATGTTTAGACGTGTTGGTGTGTGCGCTTGTCAATAAAATTTCATTTTAAATAGGCTTTCTCAAGAGCAATTGTTACTTTTACAAACAATTGCAATGATTAAAAGATTATTTTAGATTTAATATTATTTTTCTGTCTGATGAATGTTTTGTGCAGTATTGGCCTGGCTTCCTGGCTGACAAGTTGTAGCTGAAGCCGCTGAACCCAAACACACATGCTGGCATGGAAGATCATCCCATAGCATTAGAACGGACTGAATGACTAATTTGGTTGGCAGCACAGTAAAGGACCAAACACGAACCCAGTAATTCGTGCTCCAGCATTTGAAAAAATATATATTGACTTTATCATAAAATTAGCTCAGACACATGCACTCTGCAATCCATCTAAGTCACCCAAACAATAACTTTTGGGGATTTCAGTGGCTTTTTTGCCAAATGCTGGCCATTTGAGGACAAAGCAATATCAATCTGTTATCACCCCTCACACTCAAAGGCATTGTCTGTAAATCTCTTACTGCATACCCAGCTTTGACCTTTGATCGTCTTTGTTACTTCTATCGACTTAAGCTGAGGCAATATTCGAAGCAATGCTCGGATGCTGAAAAGATAAAAGATGCTGGTTGTCATGTTTTCAACACCTCTTGCACACTCAATCAGGTCTTTTTTTCTTTCTTAAATCTAGGTTGCGCTGACAGTTTTGGAGAAAAATGACAGTGTGAGAGAACGTGGGTACCGTCACGTTTGATCTGGGTGTTCTCAGCTAAGAACTTAATAACATACAGATGACTCAGAGTTTGGCTGGTTAACAGAAGCGGAGAGATGAGACTGGGCAAGTCAGACGACTGCAACTGAAGATCCGACTACTTTAGTAAAGGGAAGAAAACACAGGTACATGCAGAGATCAATATTCAGTTACTGGCAAAAGCAGTCAGCAAACAATCGGCAACTGCACACTCTTCTCCTTGTATCCAAAGGCTGTGGAAAACAATTTCTGCAGGAGAAGCACCTTTTGATTAATGTCACACACACATGCACAGACACACACACAAACTGCTTCCAACTGAGGTCAACGGTAATAATGCAGAACTGTTCAGCTATCAATTTTTCATGCTTTTTTTGTGACACCATGTTCTCACTGCTATTGATGGACACTTGATAAATTAGCTGGGAAAAGGCATCTTGCCAAAAGAACTACTGTGGATAGACTATAAGGGACCAACTCAGCGACCAACTGTCTGCTTCTTGTTTTGCAAGAACATCACATTGCAAGAAATCAGAAACAGCAGAAAAAGAATTTAGGTAAACGAATGAAAAGCATGGATGAGTTTTTAGAAAGCAACTAGCTGCTGTTGCAATCATGTTAATCTTTGCATGTGAAGGCATAACTCTCAAAACTCTCAAGTTAGTGACATCTTCTATAAACTGACCCTAATACTGAATGTGAACTGGCTATAGGACTTTAAAATCTGTTTTATCTATTTGTACGCTTTTGAGAGCCATCAATGATCTTCCATAAGCTCAATATTTGCCATCAAGTCAACTACAGTAAACATAATGAATTTAAACATATTTTACTGTGAAATACAAACCTTCCGAGACTTGTTTCACGTCATTCCCACTGTAAAGAGTGTGTACACGGTTCTGCTGTGAATACGCAAACACACCCACCATGAACCATTAGTGATGGCCACGGGCCACTAATGCTTTTCATTCGAGTAATCTGTGGTGATGATTTTTTGGATGATAGACAGAGACTGTGGGAGGTCGTGTATTATTTTTGGCTTGGCAAACGCAGCAGGAGAAAAGCCCAGTTGAAAAGACATGTCTGAACCCTCTTCCCTCCCAACGTGCTTGCAATGGCTCTGCGGCTTGCAGCGGGGCGCATGGCAAACCGCTGAGCATATTTAATCGCAATGTTCCCATTGAGCATGTGCCAGTAGGGTATCGCACCAGCGCACCTCAGTGACTGGCAGCTGCAGCACAGGAAAAAAGAGGAGAGCAGCGGTAGGATCTGAAGCTAGAGTTCTGACTCAGATACTGCAGGAAACTCCCTCTTCACACCTGAACCCCCCCGAGAGGACTTTTGGACTATCCTCACCCTGAAGAGATAGAGGGAGACTTCAATTTAGGAGGTGTGTGTGTGTGTGTGTGTGGTTGTGTGTGTGTGTGTGTGTGTGTGTGTGGTTGTGTGTGTATGTGTGTGTGTGTGTGTGTGTGTGTGCCGTGGAGGATGCATTTTCTTGTCCTTTGCTATCTGAAGCCAACTGAGAAGAGCTTTTCAAAAAGCTTGAATCCAGTTCTGCCTCGAGAGAGAGTATTCAGACAGAGACGCGGTGGGGTGGGTTGGGTGCGATGCGGTGCGGCGGGGTGGGGGGTGGGAGAGACCAGAGGAGCTGGAAAACAATGTCCCACTGGACACCCATCAGCTGCCACTGAGCATGAAGCTGAACACACACAGTCCTCACAGCCAAAAGAAGGGGAGAAAGAATGGATAAAAAGAAAGAAAAGGGGTGAGAGAAAGAAAGAATGAAAGAAAGGGCTCAGAGGGACTCAAATCTTTGCCATGTTTTTTTCCTCCTCCTCAGCGAACTGCAGGCCATGCAGCCGTGGCGTGCTGCTGAATGTTACAGCCAGAGAGAGAAGCTCGGTTAGAGCATGCCAACGTATATGGAGACTGCTGCAAACACTGTCTGTGTGTGTGTGTGTGTGTGTGTGTGATGGGACTGGGTCTGTGTCACCTCTGGCGATTTGGTGAATCTGGATGGGCCTCAAAACCTCTGAGGAAATCTGTACTCCTTGAGGTCAAGTACAGACGCTTGCTTGAATTGCTTTTGTTGTTGTTGTTGCTTTGTAGATTAGAGAAAAATAACACACGAACAATACAACCCTTCAGCCAACTGGAGCATCATGGGTAGTGTATGGGTTGTGTTTGTTTGCTGCCATGTGTGCCATGCAGTCCCTGAAAGATTGTTGGGCTTTGAAAAGATTGCCAGATCAGATTTTCCATCAAACATGACTTGTATACAGCCATAATTGTTGATTTGCTTCCAAGCTATTTTTTATAATTTCATTAAATAATTAACTCAATGTGACACATCAACTCACTGCCATGTTTCACAAATTAGTTGGTCCTTCAAGGATTCAAGGATTCAAGGAGTTTATTTGTCACATACATGAGTCACCAACGCAAAACATGCAGCAAAACTGCATCGAAGAGAAGACTAAACAAAGGGAAAGAAGAAAACAAAACAAATAGCCATTGCCATTTAGCCACTGTACATAAACAGTCCGTACAAACAAACAGGACCCAGGATCCATGCAGAAGGCGAGCCGAGATGACTTTGAGGTCGTGGATTCACAGCCGAAGCCGGGACACAGGAGCGACACCAAGTGGGGGACGACATCGCGTCGGAGACCACTGGACAGCAGCCGATCTGCAGGCAGCGCTGCCCTCCTCCAAACACTGGTCTCCCGTGAGTTCCCGTCCTCCACTCCACAGGCAACCTCCGCAGCTCTCCACATCCAACACCCACGACGGGTCTCCGCCTGACCTCCCCCAAGCTCCGCAGACAAAGACGGCAGGGCAGACAAGGGCAACAAGCTCCTCCAACTCCGCCGAACCAAACAAAGCGACAACCACATTCAAGGTCACCTGCAGGGCACAGCACAGAGGCAGAAACGAAAAAGAAAAACATAAAAAGCCCAGAGAGGGCGAAAAATGAAGTGGAGGTACGGCTAACGGCAGCCATCGTACAGCGCCATCACCATAGCAACCGTCCTTGCCCCCCACCTCTCTTTCTAAAAAAAAATAGAAATTAAAAGAGCAAAGCAAATGTAATGGGGGTCGTCTTCACTCTCCTACTTAAACTTTGTGTTATGTTGTGTGATGATACTTTAGACGGACATCACAACCATCCTGTTTTTTTGTAGTTTTATTGTCAAAACTGAGACTTAGAAAGATAAAAGAAAACACTATGGCACCAGAGCAAGCCATACGCATCACAGGCTAAAGAGCGAAGCCGTGAACAATACTCTACAACACTATTGAAAAGCATAAACAACGGCATCCCTGACACATAGGGAAAAGAAACACTAAGGCACCAGAGTGAGACAGACGCGTCACAGGCGAGCGAAGCCGTGAACAATACTCTACTCTACAACACTATTGAAAAGCATAAACAATGGCATATCTGAGACATAGGGAAAAACAAACACTATGGCACCAGAGTGAGACAGACGCGTCACAGCTTAACACACAGCCCATGGGCGGCGCATAATGTAGGCTTGGAGAGGCTAAGCCTCCCCAAAATTAATGCTGGGAAATCGTGAAAATAACGTACATGATGTGTGAATATTTTTATAGATGATTTCAGAATGAACGCAGCAGCCGCAGCAGTAGAAGCTGCGTCCAGTGATGGTAGAACCTTGTGATCTCTGTGAAAGATAACAAACAGCCCTCTCTCTCTACAACCTGTGCCGTATATTTATGACAAGTTGGGGAGTGAGTACGCGTTACCATGGTGATAGACATAGTCAGATCATAGTAGTTTTAGGCCAAAAACAAAAATAGCCAATCAGCCGCTGGTAGCCGCTCTAGCGCGGGATTTTAAAAATGTAGGCTAGTCTCGTATCAGCATGGATATAGCCTATGGTCGTTTTTCCAAAAGAAAGAAAAACATCACATTTCTGCAGCCAGCACAATTCTCTTCCCCCACCCCCATCTCTCCTCATCATAGCACCAAAGTCCAAAGACAGGGAAGAGAGAAGGAGAGACAGATGGACAGATGACAGCCAGCTAACTGATTTCAATTGAATTTGAATTGTTCTTAGATAAAAAAAAATGAAGTTTGATTTTGAAATAAGTCTTGTTTTGGTTATTATTGATCATTATAATTGCAGAGAAACAAAACAACGAAACTCGTGCATGCATTGGAATGTACCAAAATTGCTTTGCAAAGACTGTTCAAATTAGCAACCATGAAAACGACAAAATAATAACATACCTCTGCCTCGTGAAAATCGCAAAAGAGGCAGAGATGAGAGTAACGACAAGGTAAGGGCGATGGTGGCGCAGGTGGTAGAGGTGCTGTTCGGTGACTGCAAGGTTGCAGGTTCGAGCCCCCTCTACCTGACCCCATCGAAGTGTCCTTGAGCAAGACACTGAACCCCAAAATTGCTCCTGGTGGCAGGCTGGAGCCTTGCATGGTATTGGTATGGTATTGCATGCCATAGCAGGCGGCGCGTGTCTGTCTCTCTGTCTCTCCTGACCGTGCGCATCACTGTGGGATAGCTAGAAACGTAATTTCGATTCCTCTGTATGTCCAGTATATGTAGAGACTTAACGTGAAGTAAGGTCGGAGTGTGGATCCAACCCATACCAGGAGTAACTTTACCACGTAAACTATATGAGAAATAATACAATGTCCAGGAGTATAGCAACAGGAAATTCAAGGAAAGCATAAACACTCCTGCTACACAAATATCAGACGTTTTTCAAAGGGACTGTCTGAGTTAATCAGCAAACAGACCTGGTCTGAGGTGTTAAGAATCAGAAAATTTGGTACAACACAGACAGTTTGATAACCTGCAAGTGACCCTAACTGAGTGGGACACTGACAACCTCATCTGGTAGCGTTGGTGCTGGCTGGTGGTTGGCTGATTCATGTTTCGGTCTTCAACCTTTGTTGTACAAAGTAATTTGTGTCTGATAAAGACCATGGGTAATATTTAAGCATTTCTTTATTATCCTGGAGAAATCACATTCTGACACTAAATCGTCTTTATGGATACTTAATCTGCATCGGACAGTCTTTTGAGGACCTCGGGGTCCTTGAACATTCAGTTCAGACGATAAATAAATGGAAATCATTTATACTGCGGGAGAAATAAATGTTCACTCAATTGAGCAGTAAGTAAAAAGACCGACAATTTCTGCCCTCATCAGAGCGAGCTCAGGGCCATGTTGAACCTATCGCAATTTTTAATAGCAGGCTCTGGTGCGTGTGTGCATGTGTGTGTGTGTTGGGGGGGGTGCTTCTAGCTGAGTTTGGTTGGCTTGTGAAGTCCTTTTTCCCTGAGACATAAGGGGGGGGGGGGGGTAGCACATTTGAGGCTACGTCAGCACATTTGATGAGACTGGGTCATATTAAAATCTGCAAAGACTGAACAGGGAAAAATTATGGACATGGGAGCTACTTGATGAAATAGACCCAGAGTTGAGCCTCTGTTTTATTTTTTATTATTATTTTTATTGGGTGATATTTTGCGCTCTCTCTCTCTCTCTCTCTTTTCTCATTCTTTCTCTGCTAAACTCTCAAGGATGATTGCCGGAGAAGAACTCCCTTTTTAATCATTATCCCCAATCTCTCTCCTCTCACTCACTCTCTCTCACTCACTCACTTTCTGTCTTTGCAATCACAGTTGAAAAAAAATATAAAAATATAGAAATGCACTCAGCCGTCATTCTGAACCATGCAGTAAAAATACAGACAAGTTCTTTAGATGTTAATTAACCATTAGCATTGCATGAAGGTTAATTGGATATGTATTTATTTTTATATATTTAGATGAATTTTAATTTTCACTGAAAACTTTTCTTTACCTTTTTGAAGCCACAGCATGAGCCCAATACAGCCTTGTAATTATAAACTATGACTCCAGCACATGTACATTATCCTATATTGATGTCTTAATGAAATTGAAATACTATACAATTTACAATACCATTTTTATATATAATGTGTGCTCATGTATTTTGCTACGTGTGAAAATATAAAATATACATTTATAATAATTCATAGGCATATGGCATACAATCAGAGGTTCACAAGCCACTAAAACATAAATAATTATAATAAATATCTAATAAATACCTGTCATGCCCTGTCCGTGTTGTTCTGTGTCACGCTAGAGCCCGTCTACGGGGAGCCGGTCCACTCTCTATTAACTCCATTGTACCGGATTTTGCGTGCAATCTGTTGAAATTCCGCTAGTTTTGCTGTCGAGCAAGTGAAAAATGAATTGTGGTCTATGGAGCTAAGCGGCTAAAACTCATTGATGTCACAGTTGACAACTTAATTTCTTAATATACGTTGTGGTAGTAGCTACCTGAGTACAGATTTTCCGCTAGAAATGAAATAAAAAGTCACTCGTGCTTTCTGCTTGTCATAGAATGGGCCGCTTTCCGTGTAACATGCTAGCATTTAGCTCATGGATGCTGGTTGGTCAGCGAGAAATCACGACTGATTACGACCGTCATGAGCTGAACCTGGCACCAGCTGCCGACTGTCACAGAGGCAGAAAGTAGCGATTGCTGTAAAGTGGTTCGCTTTTGTGTCACGTGACATGTAAACTTTAAAATGTTTTTTAGGAATAACAACACATATTAAAAATTGTATTGGTCAACTAATTGTCAAGTCAAGTTATCCTGCATCGCATGCATTAATGCAATTTTAGGAGAAAAAATTATATAAAGAGAAATGTGGTATTGGGGGGTGCAGCTCCATTGCCACCACTTGCTCGGGAGCTCCTTCTTGTTGCAGTTCCACCCGGAAGGATTCTGAGAGTGAACATTCTCCCCATATTGAAAATTCTCTGGTCACGCCCTGTCTGTCTTGTTCCCTGTCACTTCCTGGTTTCTTGTT
>JAGFZM010000165.1:270074-281602 GCA_017657215.1 Limnothrissa miodon | reverse complement strand
TCTGAACCTTAAAATAAAGTGTTAGAGGAGGTTTAATGGAGACTGGCCTGGACTGGACACACACCAGACTGCAGTTAGCTGCTTAGTGTGAGGCCTCATCTCTGCATTGGTGTGCCAGTGATGCCCTTTTGACCAGTAAACAAAGAAACTGGATGTTTTACCGTTACGCCCATAGACTACGCTTTCAGTATCTTTCTGTAAGCAACAGAAGTGACTACTGTATGCAGATCCGTTCCTCACAGCCTGGGAAAGCAAGCAGGACTCTTATTTTTGTGTAGGCCGAAATTATTTTTAGAAAATAAAACCTCTTCGCTATGCAGACCTTGATGCATAATTTTGTACTTGTGCTAATACAGATGTCCAAGGCGGCATTTGGTCAAGTCGGTGTCGGTAGTAAATCTCATGAATTCTCCATTGCCAGATGAGTCAGGATCCAAACTGGGGCCAGGTGTCCTCATGTCCTCCATGGGAGCAAACTCAGGCTCTGGGGTCTGGCCTCAATTATTCATCCTAGAAAGGTTACTGGATGTCAAACATTATCAAGAGGACTGAGCCATGGTGAAATCAGCTACTCTAAGGTCGTTCTAAGGTCCCACAGACTTGTAAGAAGGGGTCATGACTTACACTTGAAACATCATTTTCCTGGTGGCAGGCGTTGCACAGCTGTCGGACATTCCGTACTCCAGTCGTGGCCACTGCCATTCTCATGCAAAGCATCCAGCCCAATTAAAAGGATGCTCTATTTAAAAAGCAGGGGAAAAAATCTAATATATGAAAAGTATGGGAGAAGGGAAAAAAAAACACTTGTGAAAGATTCAAGTGTTCATGTTCTATTTATCTGGGACAGTAGAGAAGGATCCTGAATTATGCTTGGCATCTGCCAGCGAGAGGTGCCTCCCTGCATAAAGATCCTTCTGGCTGGTGAGCCATGCAGCCAACTTGCCCACCCTCTCCCACCCTCACCCTCTCCTTGCCCACCCTCGCCTCTCCTCTCCCAGCCTCAGTGCTTCTCTGCAACTCCAAGAGCCTTTTAAATCACCAACGTGCTTTGAACGCTGGCTAAGATGGAGGGACGAGGGGCTGGCTGATAAGACCAGTGGTGGCTGCAGGCATCTAGATTTTTTTTTTAATTCATCAAAGTATTCAATTAAAAAAGGATTAGAATTAATGTAAAAAATATGAATATACATTTACATTTATTAAAATTGTCAGATATCCTACAAACATTAGATGCAGTCGATAATATGCATATACATGTGCGTAGCTATACATACAGTATGCTGTGTGTGTGTGTGTGATAACATGGGACTAAATGATATTGTTGTACCATACGATGCCAATATTTGAGCCAAGTGCTTAATAATTTCAGTATCAGAATCAGTAACAGAATCTAGTCATCCAGCACAGTTCAGGCTACCTAGACCAAAGTACCACTAATATCACATAATTTACATTTACATTCATGCATTTAGCACACGCTTTTATCCAAAGCCACTTACAAAATGAGGATAACAATCAAGCTATAGCAGAAACCTTAAAGAAAATAGTGCTAGGGAATAGTGCTTCAGTTCAATTTAGTGCTAGGATAGAAGATGTTCTCTGAACAACTGGGTCTTTAAGAGCTTTTTGAAGGCCTCCAGAGATGGCCCTCAATTATCTCACTTATACATCACAGTATAGGCTACTTAGAGTATTACCCTTAATATCACATCACAGTATAGGCCACTTAGAGTGTAGCACCCTTAATATCACAGCACAGTATAGGCCACTTTGAGTATTACCCTTAATATCACATCACAGTATAGGCTACTTAGAGTGTAGTACCCTTAGTATCACATCACAGTATAGGCTACTTAGAGTGTAGTACCCTTAATAGCGCAGCACAGTGTACGCTACTTAGACTAGAGTACACTAAACAGCAATAATTAAAGGATACTTAAAGTACGCTAAATGACACAACACAGACCAGTACACTAGAGTACACTAAATAACACTGCACGGTACAGGCTACTTAAAAGAGAGTATACTAAAAAGAAATAAATAAAGAATACTTAGACTAAAGTACACTTAGTACACTAAATAACTCAGCACAACACAGGCTACTTAAAAAGAGAGTAGACTAATTAACACAGTACAGTACAGACTGCTTAGAGTAAAGTACACTACACACATCACAGCACTGGCTATTCAGACTATAGAATACCTTGGTAACACTTTACGGTAAGGGTACATGAATTCTCATGAATTAATGCATGATACAGCACAATACAAGCTATTGAGAGTAGAGTTCACAGGTGAAAACACTTCCCACACTTTGAAGTCAACTTATTCTCTCCCTCAGAGTTAAATGACAGAAAACAAATGAATAATCAATGGATATACAACAGAGATACCTGCATGTCTCTGCAGAGCCAAATTATACAGTGAAATGTGAATTAGGCCCAGTGGTTAAATTTACACTTTGATTATACGAATGCAGAAGTGACAGTATTTAAAAAAAAAAAAAAAAAATTCCCCTTGTGAGGAACAGCACAGCAATTATCAGTGCACAATAATGAAAAATCAAATGAAAAAGAAAATGAGCTCCCAGTTGGGGCCCAGTCATTGGAGAACATAGTGTCAGGTTCAGGTCCGCAAGGCCGTGATTTGGGGACATTTGGTGGGGATTTGTGTATGTCTTTGCCTCTGTGTCTGTTCTGTATTGGCCACACCCGCTCACTCTCACTAGTCCTGTCATTGTTTGCACCTGTGTCTAATCGTCTGTCATCACTTAAGAGGTTATTGGTTCATTGGTGGAGCTACTTATAGAAGTAGTTAGTGGACTTGCTCTTGCACTTTGCAGTTTTTGCCGAGAAAATGCATTCTAGTTTTCAGTTAATCTTTGTTGGTCCGTCTGTCTTGTTTGACTTGTTTCTGCCTGTTCTTCTCCCTAGTTTCTAAGTCTGTGTTCTTTATCTAGTATTGTTTGTGTACAACGTTATTTAGCTTTTTGTATGTGTTTAGCCTCCATGTTTGTTTGTGTGTCTTGTTGGCTCTGGTGTCTTGTGTTTGGTTAGATCTTGTGTCTTAGCCTTGCTTCTGTCTCAGCCTTGCCTCTGTCTTGTATTTACCCTGATGTGTTTGTGTTAGCCCTGCTATATCTTTGTTAGCCCCTTTGTTAGCCCTGCTCTGCCTGTTACCCTGCCTGGTGTCTTAAATAAAACCAGTTTAATTCTGTCTCTGCAATTGGATCCTTCTGTGAAATCCTGACACATAGGGGCACAAAGGTTAGCTTCATGGGCTGTTTTTACATAATACAGTAGAAACCACCAAAGTGCATTTGTGTGTGTGTGTGTGTGTGTTTGTAAGATTCATGTATGTCTTACAAGAAGTCGTTACACTCATTCCAGGGGCTGGGGCAATGTACAACAAGGCCACAGGCTATCTGCAGATGCTGATAGCTCAGCAGCCCACACCGATCAATGGCAATAGTGCCGGAAGTGAGTGCATCCCTGCACCCGAGTCTGAGTATTCCTCCTCAGCATCCAGAGACAACATTGTAAAAAAAAATATATACACACTTTCCACTAACAGAAGTTAGTGTCCTGGCTGCCTAACTATTTTCAGTTGACTACATTTGAGATAAAGAGTTGTGATGACTTCTTATACTTAACTGTAAATAGTCATCACAACTCATTATCTCAAATGTCAAAATCTGAAAATAGTTAGGCCGCCAGGACAGTTACCTTTTGTTAGTTGAAAGCGAGTATATTTTATACAGTGAGGGTGCAAATAAAAAGGCTGGCAGTCTAACTAGCCTTTAGTCAAAAAACTCCAGTGGACTCAGCATTGGAGTGCAAGCGAGCTCTTCATTAAAAACCTGGGAGCAGTAAGCACAAACTCCAAACCCAATGAGCCCAGTCCCAGGCCTCCTGCTGTTCATGGAGGTTTAGCTTAGCCTGGAGTAATCAGCTAGCCACAGCAGCTAAAGTCCCAGGACTACACAAACAAAAAGAAGGATAAGAAAACAAATAATAACAGTTCACCCTGAATTGCTGGTCTATGTTGAAAGAGGATTCTTCTGTTAAAGGTACAATGTGTAGCATTTTTAGCTGTTCATAATCTAATCATAATCTTCAAGTATTGATGTCAATGTCAAGTATTCTAAATGGTCGATTTACATAGGCATGAATGGGTGGCGTTGCTCCATGGTCATTCGCCATCTTGAAATAGATTTACTGTAGAATACTTGAAATTTATGGTGGTCGTAAAAATTCATGAAAAAGCACATATTTGTGAAGGGGTAAGATTATGATTCGATTATTAACAGCTAAAAATGCTACACATTTTACCTTTAAAACCACAAGCAGGCCGTAGTGATGTCTCTCTGAAATAGTGTGATACCCTGAGAGCCTTATTCCTCCTGGACTGCTCCTCTCGTGAGGTGATGGAATCTTCAGGGGGTTTGTGAGTTTGTACTAATGATCATTGTCTGTGTATAAAAATACATTAAAAAATAAATCTGACTGGTCTAAATATTAAAGTGCCCATAGAACGTCAAACCACTGTTACCTTGTTATTGTTGAATTTAGGTAGCATACGGTATCCAATGGACCATAGCAAAACCTCAACCGCCGTTTTCCGCCTCGTTCTACATGTAAATTTCAAGCTAGAAAGGCTGGGCTGAAACAGGCCAATCTAAAAAGAGGTGGCTCTTGACGTCGGCAGCACTAAGATACACCTCCTATATTTGCATGGTCCAACCAAAGATAGTTTGGAAACGTCCCTGGTCCAATCCCCTGTTGCTTAATAAATTTGCCAGGGGAGGTGGGAATTACGAATATTTTTCGTTCTAAGCCTTTTAAATGAGCCTGTAAACAACGCGCTAGCAGTGCTCCTGGGTCACTTTCAGCCGCACAAATTTGCATACGCTATTATTAATGCTCAAAGAACAATTTATGATGGTCAAAAATTGTGTTCTATGGGCTCTTTAAATCACATAAGAGCAATGAATAGATTAGCAATGGAAGGATGACAGTGGCACAGATTTTAGAGGCGTCACAGGTTCAAGCCAGTTGTTACAGGTTTGAGTCCCGGTCCACCTGAGCCCAACAAAAGATACTGATTCTCAAATTAGAGTAAAAAAAAAGGGGGAGAAAAGCGCTTTGAAAATGCAGTCAATTTAACATTAGCCTACAAGGCATTGTGGTAAATTAAGTTAATTAACATACTCAGTACAAAGTATTAGATATTATCAGTGTGCTGTCAGACATTTTGACAGCGCAGCAACTGAATAGCAACCCAATGGCTAACAATAGCAACCCAGTAGTTACCTGGATGGGGTGTAATGAAATGAAACTATACTGTGAGTTTTTCTGTGCCCTAATCAGATCCCCCTCCCCCTCTGATCTTCACCACTCCCCCTCTTTTTCCCGTTGCCTCTTTGCGCCCACCTGGCTCACCAATTACCTCGTTTATCTGCTCCATTGACTGTTCGCTCTTCCCCTATATCAACTTCCGTCTTTGTTCACTCTCTGTCGGGTTGGTGTTTTCGCCTGTCTGTCTGTTACCTGTGCTAGAGTGCAGATAGGCTCTCTGTCTGCCCGTTCTCTGTCTGTTACCTGTGCTAGAGTCAAGGCCTCTGCCTGCCTGTCTTTCTGAAAGTCTTCCTTTAAGATAGAACCTTACGGTGCTTCTGCTGCATTTTGTTTGGAGTGACCTGTTCTTTTTTAGGATTTTGTTTTTGCGCTTCCATTCTGTACCTACTATGTTTTGTGGTTTTGCTCTCGAGCCTGGACTGTATATCTTCTATTTTGCCCTTTTTGGATTTCTGTTTTGCCCTTTCTGAGTTTTAGCCTTTAGGTTGTTGTTTTCTGTTTCTGCTAATAAACACAAACATCTTTTGACTTCCGTCTTCACGTTGTCTGCATTTGGGTCACACTCTAACAACCAAATAGCAAAAAAGATTTTTTTTGTTGTTGACAAACAATTGATATATTTGGATATTTGAAAATCAACAAATGAATACAAAATAAACTACCCTGAATGTCTCGTAATATTTCACAGTTTACACTTAACTGTTGTGAGCGCATGAATCACAAACTCTAATGGGCAACTTAGTACAGGTGCACTGCTGAAGCTTTGAACCAGTTTTAAAAGACAGGACCATGCACACGGCTGTCCTTTCTCATGCAGACAGTTCTGTTGAGGAAGCTAATTGTTTCAGCAGACATTGTGCAGACAGAACGTTTCAGCAGCACACCAGGTGCAGCCCAGCTGTAGTTTGAACAGATTTCAAACTAAGGTGACCAGACGTCATATTGTATTTTGTGTTTTAGACATTCACAGCATTCCCATGCATCACTTTGCAGCAACGCCTGTCTCAAGAATTTTAAGAATCACACTGAATAAAATAACACTCCATAAATGTAAGGTAACATAAAGCTTGAGCATGTGTTACACTTTGGAGGTGCCAGTCCAGAAGAAGACTTCTTGACATCTCCTGTTTGTGGGGGAAAATCTCAGGCGGAGACGAGATTGCCGCCGGGGTATTTTTCAAGTGAAAGCGACAGGCCTCAGGAGCCCCGGCGAGTGGCATATCTCTTCTAACAGCGCACGTCAGCATCGATCCCTCCGGAACCTCTGGTGTCGCGGCCCTGTAGCCTCCAGAGACTGTCAGCGGCCAAAGCCTGCAGGTGGTTGCCCAGCCCAGGTCAATAATCAGCAGGCCAGCAGAGACCCCTGGGGAGCCCCTGAGCAAATGAGTTAAAATGGAAATGAGCTTCAGCCAGGGCTGCTGCTGAGCAGCTTAGAAGCCAGTGTCAGGCCCTATCTGCAAGTGCTGTTTACTGACACATACTTTCATTTCAAGTCATGGGCAATGAGAGCCATGGATGTAATCCATATTAATAAAGGTTTACACCTAGTAATGACTTGTTACAATGTAATTACAGTGTAATTCACTCTGAAAAAGTAGGAGGGATTTAATTAATGTGTCAATTATCCATGCACTAGGTAACAGTGCAAGTGCATCATGGGACTTTTGCCATTCAAATGGTTCACAATCCCTTTCTCTCACTCTCTCTCTTTCTCAGTTCTATCACTTTCTCCACCCCACCCCCCCCCCCCCCCACACACACACACACACACACACACATTCACAAGTGATGGAGTTGGAGTGGACTGGTGAAAATAAGTGCTCGTGTGCACCACAGCTTGGGCTCCAAGCTGGGAGATGTGGAAATGAGTCGTTCTGTGTGAACATGTGTGGCACTGGTGACGACTAACTCACTGGCTGATTGGCTGACTGTGTGTGTGTGTGCGTGTGTGCATGCACTCGCTGTGTGTGTGTGTAGGTGTGTATGAATGCGGAGCACCGCAGTCCTCAGGAGTTAAGAGTACGGTGTGGGAAGTGCCACCCAAATGCATGGCTTCACATGTAGATAACAAGACCATTTAGCACCAGTGAACCCACTACGACCTGCTGCCCACGGACCAGCGTTAATTACAGCATGCACACTGAGAGGAGTGGCCTCCATAGCTCAGAGACCCAGAGGACTGTAAATAATGAGCCTGTAGACACGTAACATTAACAGTCATTGGACTCTAGCTGATTACATGTTTGGGGTTACTTTTAATCCTGTGATGATGGTGAATGATGTTTATTTACTGTACTGTCTTTAAATGAGCTTCGCCAATGGACTGCACAATTCATCGCATCGCATAATCCACTATGAAACACTGCATGTTATATACTACTATTTAAATACATACTGTATATGTACTATACTTTTACTATGTATAAAAAATATGGTATATATGTGAATATATACACTAGTATATAACATGCAGGATATTCATTATATATTAATTTTCGTATTCATATTAAGTACAGTATGTACACTACAGTACAGTATGCACTGTACTTAATACTTTCATAGTCCACTATGTTATCCAGCTTGTTCCCTCTTCTCAAGATCCTGTGTTTGGAACACAAAGATCCAGACATTTAGAGAGAATGGACCAAAAAAGGACATGTGGCTCTAGATTCAAATGCTGTTGTTGCTTTGACCTGAATATCAGAGATGAGCCCCCCAAAATTAGCTGTTCTGATTTTCCATACATAGAAAGAGAAAATCTGCATCGATGGGGGCCTGTGTGTGTGTGTGTGTGTGTGTGTGTGTGTACTCCTCTTCTAGCAGAAACATGCTGAAACAAGCACCTCTGCTGCATAGATATCAGGCACGCTAATATGTCACACTGATCTCTTTCCAATACAGAGCAGTCGACATTGAGCTGCAGCTGGCCAGGTGATACAGCAGGCACCGTCTGGAGAAAAGGCAAATGCCAAGGCCTTGCAAGCTTTACTGTCTGCATATTCTGCTTGCAGCTTGACCTCTGTGTGTCTTAGGAAATGACAAAAGTCATAGCGAATTCGGCAGCAAGTGCTAAAATTATGCTGATACTGTATTCCTTTCATTGTCTGCAGTGAGTTATCAAATATGCTGTGTAATCCGAGAAAAACCTCTTTTAATCATTCATTTGACCGTGCTGATGTTAGAGGTGGTTTTATGCATTTTAGTCAGCTAAGCTTGAACTTGGAATTCTCTTTGAGAAATGTATAACATGGGACATTTTAAAGGATTAACTTTTACAGCTTCGCTGATTTCTTTTTTCAAGCCTTAATTTATACAACCAATTTATACCTCATTTTTGAGTCATTGTTGGTAATTACAACTTTCCATGCTGCTTGCTACAGTGCTAATTAAATGAAGTTCTTGGAAAATGGCATTGCAGTTGGTGTGGATGAAGGGTACAGAGGAAGTACAGCCATTACAATCTACACCTCCACACAACACAGAATTTGTGTTGTTAGTAAAAATCTTTTGTTAAGCTTGTTGGATTTTTCTTGTTGTTATTGCAGTTCAGATACCAACAGCTAAATACACTAAATCAGTCAAATCAACATACAAACATGTACACACACACACACACACACACACACACAGGAGGTAAGGGCCCCCTATATGCAGTGGGGCAATTAGGTTTTAGTAATAATTTTTTCATAGTGCATTTCATACCCAAAGGAATTTTAAAGGCCCACTTTGCAACATTTTTCATTTAATTAATCCGTTTCATACTGTTTAGGATGCTAAAATGAGTCATTACACGGCGAACAAACGGTGATAAATGTGCCACCGTGGCCTATAGCGGTAGATACAGCACTTGCAATGTTCAGCAGCGCGGTCCGCCTCCAATAGAATGCAGTGCAAGACAATGCAATACAGCGGTCTTTAGAGGGAGCTTGTGAGAGAGGAAAAACAGAACGTTGCTTAGCCCCTCTTTAATGTGCTGAACCAAAAAGATGCAAGGTACAGTTTATTAAAATTATTAAAATACGTGTTTCAAGTGATTTAATAAGTGATTAGTGGTTTAAAATGTGGCAAAAGTAAAATTAATAAATAACAGAATGTAAAAAAAAAAGAAATGTGAATCATTATGAGAAAGCATCTGAGAGCAGTGTGCTAAAGTCTAGATTTGAAACTAGAAATAGGGACTCTTTTTTATATCTTAAGGAAGTTGGTCCCAAATCTGAACTGCATAGTAGCTGAAAGCTGCTTTAACACACCCCAAACATGGTCATATTATACCCCCAACATGGGCATATCAGTCCCAAACTCCCTTGTGTGTCGTGAGTGACGTTGGCGTCATGGATACTCGAGCAGCACACAGTCCTTTCTGTTCAGCAGTAGTCAGCCCAGCTGGGGCCACCCCTTGTTTGCACGGCTCCCTGAGCACTCCTGTTTACACAGCATTATCAGTGGGTGACGCATCAGTCTCTGGTGGCACCATACATATTTATTTCTGTGGACGGTGCAACTTTCTCTAAATAAACGGCAAGTTTTTACATTGCCTTTAGTTTTGTGGGTGTGTCTTATTTCTCGAAGATCTAAGCATTAGTGTCAATCTAACTGCACAAAGTCATCAACTATTTCCTTTTCATTTATATAACTCATGTAATAGCCAATACCCTCTGCACATAATGCGCCACTACATTCTTTAGAGCATAAAACAAAACAAGGCCAATAACTGGCTATACTTACTCTCAGATCGCATTTATAAAACCCAAAAACCTCAGGCATTTCACAATAATGCATGCTGTCTAAAGCCTTTGAAACAGGACAATTGTCGTATCGAAGAATACACCGTAGGCTCCTTGTTGTGAGACAGACACATAAACCTAACACAGTTGGGGAAAGTTAGGCTCTGTTTACTACAACCACACTTTTATTTTGACTCTGTGCGCAGGAAACAAGGATGCAACGCGGCAATAGGACACAGCTCAAATAGGTAATGATATTCTAGCCGGGACTGCCGAGAGGTCTGCAGCCGAATTCAGTGAGAGATAAAAGCTAACTTGCTTCTTGTTAAGCCCAACTCCCCGCAGTGGGTTTTGTTTACAGGCTCGGCGGGACATTTCTTCCTTTCCTCGTTCTGGCAATTGGCTGATCCGCTGTGCTTCCACCCATCTCTTTTTCTGTTGGTCCACATTTCTTTTTTTTTCCATCTGGGCCTCACTGACAAGGATGAATGAACAGGATCGAGAACCTTTTTTGGTAGAATGGTTTCGGCTGCGGATTTGTGGTGACAAGTGATTCACATTAAATGCGGGACTTGCACTGCAATTTTTACCTCATCTCACACTAACCACCCGGCACACACCCAAAACCAAATACCCCCACCCCCCATACATACACACACACACACACACACACAAGCAAGAGGCCTCTGCTAGCTCAGAAATACCTTTATGGAGAATGGCAGAGAGATATTGGCATCTGCCCATCCACATTGTTTGGATCACTGACTCCACCACACACTCAGCTTCTGCAGGCTGTGGTCACAGATTGAAGGGTCATTTGTTTTGAAAGCTTAACTCAGCCAGTGGAGGCCCACACATGGCAAAGGTGATAATTGCATGTCACTATGCATTGCATATGCTGCTTAGTGGAGCAACTGCCCCGGAGATCAGTTGTGATATTGAGACCACAGACCTTGAGAAATGGACTGTGGTTAACATGGATGCTAGCAAAAAAACAAAACAAAACATAATTTCCACCGTGAACATATTGAAAATTCTGCATTGGATTCATATTAATTCTTATATTATTGTATTGTATTGTGTTATTGTTTATAATAATCTAGATAGTAATCTCAGAATTATTTTTAGTAATAATACTTCACATAATAATGCATTACACCTGAACTGGGGAAAAGGGTATTTTAAACATGTATTATGCCTTTGTCTTTCTATTGATTACAGCACATTTCAGGCACTTTACAGATACAGAGCTGGAAATTCAGAGCGAGTCGTTGTCTGGGCAATAACTCATCCAATTGTTAAAAAGGCCACAGGCCATAATAACTTACTCCACATAGTAATAAATGCATTAGCTAAGCAGAGAACAAGGAGTCATTAAAATAGATCAATAACACATTTCTAGGAAGGATGTGTATTAAGGGTGCTAATAGAGCATTTGTTGCCTGTG
>JAGFZM010000165.1:248780-265074 GCA_017657215.1 Limnothrissa miodon | reverse complement strand
CCACAAAATGCATCACCATAACGTGCATGAAGCATTCAGCAAGATAAAAGGTTGATTTCTGGGGGAGTGGATTTGTGATGATTTTTTCTCTTGTCATGCATCCTGTCAAGTCAAAAAATGAGATTCAGATGCCGCAGCTAAAGGCAAGAAATTGCGAAGCATTCCGTTTTTGCTTTCAAGCGAGATTGGTAAGTTTATGCCTTTGGAGATGCTATAAACATTGGTATTGCACTTCCAAATGTCCCAAACACAACATTACTGACCATTCATCACCTGGCTTCAAACCCTTACTCAAGACTCTGAATGCTCACCTGAAAGTTTTAGCTTTCAACTCTATTGATTTGAATTGTCCTGAATGCGCTAATGCATGTTCTTGTTTTCTAGGGGGGAGGTGCAGGGGTAGGGGCTGGGGTGGGGGTTTGTTCTCCATCTTGTTGGCTTGCCTGCTACATGTTGTCTTTCTGTGGCATGATCAAGGCTCCATCAAGGTTTGTAATTTGTTTTTGAATCAGACATAACCGTGCTAATGCGAGTGTGGAAATGATACTAATGTGCTAAGTGCATTCCTGATGTTTATGCATAATTACTGGGGCGTCTTGTTCAGGTGCTTTCCCTATGAGTCTGTAACTCATGTATAAAAACGATGTATAAAAACTGTGTCCAAAAACCGTGTTCTTTGAAGTTGTGCTGAAGCACATATGGGGAGAGCATTTCTCCCTCTTTCTGAAAGAGATTTCTGAAAAGAAATTCTGGGGAAAAAAAATGTCCTCGAAAGTCCTAAAATGTCCTTAACTGTAATTATCATAATTTCTAAATCAATTTCAAAATTAGGAGTTTTTATTAAGAGTTTTTATTAAGAGGCCCCACTGTTTCAGGGCGTACTGTATCTACAGTACACAACGACCCCCTACCCCCCACCCCTACCCCCACCGCCAACCCCCACCCCCTGAGCTCCAGACCCCAGCAGTGAGCCAGTGTGTGGAGTGCTGAGTGCCAACTTCTTGGATTTATTTGCAGATGGGCCTCCTGGGTGAGTCCCACTCAGTCAGCGATGCAGCAGACCCGCCACAGACAGGATTTCTCTATCGATCCAAGTGGCTCGAAAACAGCCAGCCTTTGTCAGGCGTCATGGGAGGCAAAGACACTTGTGAAAGACCAAAATGATAAGTAGGCATTTACTCAGGTGGCTGGGCGTGGATGTAAGGCTTAAACACTGCTTTAGTTAAGGGTTAAACACCCTCAAAGCCACCGGGGAGATTGGGAGGTTGTTTCCGCTTTGGGCCATTTTAACCTTTAAACAGAAATCAGGAGGCATTGCATTGATTTGGCACGTCAGGTAATCGGACATTTCTGTTCTGTTCTGTACCCTACTCTGTATTTGATGATGTGATTTCAGCGAAACCTCTGCCTCTAACTCTCAGTTTGAATATGTGTGTGTGTGTGTGTATGTCTGTGTATGTGACACATCACCCCTCTCAGGTATAAGAATTAGGAGAGATGAATCTGTCACCACATCCTCCTTGATCCTGAAGAAGATATATGCTCACACTGTCAGCATAACTGTCCTTGTCTGCACCTGACAATCTTCAGCATCAGCAGTGCCATCTGACAAGCAGGTTGAGCTTTTCCTGGATTTGCGGGTGGATTTCAGCCGTGATATAGCAGAAGCCAAAGTGAGTTTGAGATAAAGTCAGATCAAAAGGATGTACTTGAAGCGTCTTGAAGCATCATTGGATCCCTTTGCCAATACACAATTAGTATGCTTGGATGGGGGTGGCGTGCTGCAGCATCCACTACTATACTGAAGCAGTGGTAGCCTAGCGCCCGTGGTTATTCTGCTCCGATTCTGACCAGGTTTATATTCTTCCCTTATGAAAAACATCCTATGCTGCACTGCAGTATCAAAACTGATGTTTTTTTTCTATAGTATTACTGCAGTATTCCTACAGTAAATGCAACAGTTAAAGGTCTCATTCCGTTGTCTTGTTTCAAGCTATTTTAGTTAGGTGAAAACGAGAGCAGGGATAGCGCGAGAGGATTCTTATGAATATTAATGATATGCGAATGTATCGCCTCTGATTGGCTAACAACACTGTGACGCTCCCTCTAGTGGGTCTGTCTGCAAGCAGCCTAACGTTTTCTTAAGGGCGGGCTAACTGCATAGCTAATGTTCAAAGTGACATTGGCTAGCACGGCTTTTCCGATTCGCTGTTTTTCCCGGCAGTTTTCTATCACAGGCGAATACAGACTACAGGGGTAGGAGAGCATTTTGAAGTTGAGTACAACTTGGGCTGACCTATGGCAATGTAAAAAAAAATCAAGTCTTAAACGGTTTATTTTGGAAGGAGACCTTTAATGGAATATTTGCATACATGAATAATACTACATAATACTGCTCCGATTCTGACCAGGTTTATATTCTTCCCTTATGAAAAACATCCTATGCTGCACTGCAGTATCAAAACTGGTGTTTATTCTATAGTATTACTGCAGTACTCCAGTATTTACAGTAAATGCAATAGTTAATGGAATATTTGCATTCATGAATAATACTACATAAGCAATGCAATGCAAATGCAATATTTTGGACTTGAAAACATAACAAAAGAACTGCGAGAATACTGCATTTCACTGCTTCGTATTGCACAATGCAATATTATGGACTGAAAATACTACATTACTGCTTTAGAAACAATTTTTTTTGTTTTAGGGTTACTTCTCCCTCATCTTTCTCTCCAACTTATTTTCTGTCAATTCCCTTCACATAGGCTGAGAATATATAGAAAATATGCTTGAAATCTAGAAGAAAGTGCTATGCTGTATGGTGTGTTTTATCACTCCACATGGCTTAGGGATGTTTGAATCATCTCTTGCGTTTAGTTGGGCGTTACAACGGCTGATTTCTGTCACACTCTGTGCTTTCACTGGGGTTTTACTGAAGCCGTTTGAAACACTGTTTGGATTCATGGAGAGCACATATAATGAACCCTACCAGAGATTTTGTCAGGGAGATGTAATACAACTTCTGTGGACATCTTCGACACCTGTTTTAAAGATTCTGTAAAATAATATAATCTAGGCCTATAATGATGCACATTCATTAGCCAAGCAATATTGAAGACAAAAATGAAAATTATGAGCTGAGCATTTTTAGTTTGAATTTCAATTTCCATCCTAATTGTTTGTTTGTTTGTTTTCAGAATAGGTTTATGTCTCTACATATGGTGTTTCAAATAAGAATGAAAATATGACTATAATTCCATGACTAAAATTGAGTATAAAACTGCCTCTGACATCACATAGTATAGGACCTGGATTACGTGATTGACCATTTTGGCAATTTTTGCACTTGTTTCCATACAATTCCAAGGAAACACCAATAGCAAGACAATATGTGTATGATGTAAAAAATTATATTAGGAGACTTTAATTTGTCAGTAACCTCGATAGATTTATATAAATTTATATAAATATGGATTTATAACAATGATTTGTTTGCTGATGCTTGCCACAGCCACAATATGAAATTGGCTACAAACAGTTTGTTGCAGTGCAGGTACAATGCATTTTCTACTTGTGAAAAACAGAAGAAAGAGGGAACTTGCAGGTGTTCAAAGACCTGATGCCCACAAATGGACCTCAAACAATGTTGAGTGGTCTATAATTGCCGCTAATGGAAGAACCCCCCCCCCCCCATTTCATTTTCAGGCCCAGGAATTCACTTTCTCCCCAGGATAAACAAACTAAGACACCTGGGACCTAGTTAGAAACACTTTGATGAGTGAAAAGAGGAAATGGATCACAGTGCGGCCCATTTTCCTCAACAGCGTTATTAAAATGAACAGTATAGAAATATTAGCAGCTCATTATTTCATTTTCACTTATTGTGACTGGATTACTTCAAGCTTCATACTTTAGGGTAGCAACCTTAACTACACCTCAGCCCAACCTCAACCCCACTTCCCAAGAAAAGGATAAATATTGTGTATTGCAAACATAATTACAAAAAGTTGCATTACAAGAAAAAAAAAATGTGTGCTTCTGCATACAATGTTGTTTCAATTATAATAGTCACTAGCGACTAACCCCTTGTCACCCCCACTTGGCTAACTAACCTTTTGCAAGAAAAAACACTGCAACAGCAAATTACCTCCCCATTAAAACTTGGTGACATCCGACAAATATCATCATCAACTTTGTTCACATGATGTACTTCTCTTTCTGTTTTTTTAGTCTTTTTTTGTTGTTGTTTTATTATTATTATTTTTGTTCAGTGTTTTTCCCCTCTGGCTGAATTGGAACCTCCTTTCCATCACCCCCCCACACACACACACACACACACACACACACACAAACCCTCGTCTCCTATGATGATGCCTGAGTCTGAAATACAACCGGCTCGCCTCAGCTTGTTCCCCCTGGCAGAGCCGCATTACTCAAAGGAGAAGCCCAAAGAAAGGAGCCTTGTGAAGGTGCACGGATGGGGAAGGGGTGTGTGGCAATGCTTCAGTCTGTCGTGTGATCATTAGCCTGCCTATTGTTTGCTTTGTTTGCTGTCACATATGTCTGAGCGCATGTTTGGCTGTTCAAGTTAGTTGCAACCTCTCTATATGTGGCAAGAGGAACAAATCTGCCTGTGAAGCTATTTTGAATAATTTCACTCAGGAAATCAGTGGAAAGACGACCTCCAGTGAGATTCTTACTGTTGTCACAGAACCACAGGTGTAATGCCAATTTGGACTAAGGAGCAGCATTAAATTCTTCAGTGTTTAGTGTCAAACTGAGTGTTTGTGTTTTGGTGAGTGTGTGTGTGTGTGCTGGAGTATTCACGCAGGTGTTGTCTGTGTGTGCCTGTGCGTCTGATTGTTTATTTGTGTGTGTGCACACGAGTGGCTCACTTGTGCATGGGTCTACGAGTGACTGATTTATTCGCTGAGTGGGACCATGTTGTAAGTACTCCACACTACAGAGGGTCTTTTCATACTGATTCATGATCATTGACTCATAACCATTTTATTTTCTTCTGCCTCCTTCTCTTACCTTTCCTATTTCTTTCAGAGTTCAGGTCTATTTGAATTTGCTCACCTCTACAGAATATCTAAAACCGATTCTGAGATGATCATATTTCTGATCGTATTGTTCACGGAAGATTTGCCTCAACCCCCCTGAGTGCTTGCTATATGTATATGTGCCTGATTCTAGTTTTCAGCAGTAGTAGTGTTCTGGACACTGGAGCTGTGCTGTGCAAATGTGTTCTGATATTGTATTGTATATATCATTAGAGGTGTGGGGGAATATCACACCTATAAAAACAAAACATGAAAATAATTTGCACAGAAATGTAGCAAAATGTATAGGAATAATAGAACAGTTAGGGTTGCTATTTATAATAATAATAATAATAATAATAATAATCGCTTCCTTTTAAATATGGCGCCTTTCAAAATAACCAAGGTCGCTTTACATTATATGTAGGCATGTGTGTATGTGTTTGTGTTTGTGCTGGGGGAGGGGAACAATACACCAGGAGTGACATTTCACATCTAAATATTACATATTGCAATTTTCCAGTATCCAAGCCATTTTTAAACTGCCGCATTGTTTGGAAGTGGGAGATGCGAAACTATGCTTCAAAGTTCAAACTATTTTGGAGGGCAGAGGATGGACGAACAGAAATGAAACCTAAACTAAAAATACTAATTCAGCATATGTCAAAACATTGTTAGTTGGAAGTTGTAGAAAACACTCGTGGTCGTGAGGTTCGTGGACATCCTCACAGGTGAAGTTACCCATGCCAATCACCCTTTGGCTCCGTGGCATTGGCCGAACTACACCTGTGAGGATATCCATGAACTACCTCATTCCCACTAGTCTTACAGTATATTGCTTAAACAATCAATGGAAAAGGTTATACACCATTATCTTCCACTGAAAGGTCACACAGAGTTTGCTTGCCAGAGAATCACTTGGCACTGTTTTGAAACCTTGAAAGAAGAAAAACAGGCACTTGTATCACAAAGCATAAACTGAACCACACTATCCAATTTGTTTCTGATTGCTGTGATGACAGATCCTCCCCTTTGATATTTGGACCTAAAGCAAAGGGCTCGTAGAGGTGATGCTTTGTGTCTAGCTAAAAGAATCAGTCCATCTGCGCGGACTCCCTGGCGAGTAGCTGTTAAAAAATTCTTTTTTTTTCTCTTTCGTGCTCCAGGCTCTGCACACGCCCATCCGTCCTTCCTGTGCTTGCCGGCTGCATGCCATTGTTTCTAAAACAAGGTAGACCATCCTGGAGAGTCAGACCGAGTGCAGAAGTTTTGAAGGGCTGAGTTGGAACTTTTCGGAGACAGTACTGGCTCAGTCTCAAACACCACAGACAGCCTCAGTTCTCCATCGTAAAATAGAGGGGAGATAATATTTCCACGGACAACCCAGACGAAAAAACAAAACAACACACACAATATGGAATGATGCCCAGTATCTTAAAATGATGAACTGCATGAACATGACAAAATAAAACACAACATAGATCAAATACTTAAAGGCATTTACAAATGGATTTATGCCTTGCACTATAGATACTGTACCTGTAAAAGCATGTAATAGGTCTAACGTATCCTTCAAAGGCATTTAAAAACATTGTAGGGAAAACCATTAAAATGTGTTTCTGGTGATATGTTGAAAGAACAAATGTAACATGAAACGAAATGCATAATAAAATTAGCAATTCAAGTCAAAATGTATATATGCCATAATCCATAAGAATTCATAATGCAGACTATTGATTCAGTCATTTGATTTATAATGCAGATATACTGTAACAGACACTCAGAGTCTTTTCAACTTCTGCAAAAGACCTCTAAGCAGTTATTATTGGCATTGTGTAGCCCCATCCCGCCACAAGTATTGAAGAACACAGGCCAGGATGTGGTTTTGTGGACAGCTCTCAGTTGTAACTGTGTGTGTGTGTGTGTGTGTGTGTTTTTGTTAAAGTTTTCTTCTTTTCTCTTGGGCAGGAGCAAGGTGACCTAGGTGACCAAGGAAGGTTGCAGTCTCTTCCCGTCCCCTTACTATGTGCACAGGGGGTGACTTTTGGACTGCAGTGTTTTTTTGTGTGCTCTTGAGTGTGTGTGTGCAGCGTGTCTGTGGATTCCCCCTCTGTGTCAGCCACACCTGTGCTCGTAGGTTTCTATTCTGTTCTATAACAAAACAGCCACAGCACAGTGCGTCATTATCTTTCTGTTTTTGTCTCTTAATAAATATTATCTTTTGAAGTCTCATGTCCAATAATGTAATGAACGTGCGTGTCTGTCCCAAAGTGATCAAGAATATTTAGCCTGGTCAGTCTTTCATTCATTCCTAGGAAACAGTGTATGTTCAACTGACATCACCATGTGTTTGCAGTGATCAGGTTACAGCTTACAACGACCCGCCCTACTGTAGGAGGTGGAGTATTTGTTACATTTTTACTCAGAATTCTTCTTTATCTCACAGAAGGTTTCAATAAAGGACTATTCTTTTTTACTAGGCACAAATCCCACTCACTATAATTGCCATCAATGTGGAGTATGCCAACTGGCTCATTAAGACCCATTGGCCGCTCATACCTTCTAGTCAGCACAGTGCTTTGTGCTACCCAGTGCCTTATGATGTCGCTGAGCCGCCTGTCAAATGTAATGATTTTAATGTTGATTGGGTTGGCCATTTTACCTGCTCTAGAAAGAGTGTTTTTGGAGCGCAAATGGCTGTGCTGATGAGAACCCAGCTTGTCTGAGATCATCTGAGCATTTGAACATGTGTTAATGCCTCTGACCTTCAGGAGAAGGCTTGTTAAAACTGAGCTCTTGGATTTTTCATGCACTGCTCACGAGTACTTCAAACCTTAACAGCTGTCTTAAAAGTTTTGCCAGGTGAAAATGACAGCACTTGCTGCAATTTCCTTCATTAATTTTCCAGTGTCTTAGCGCTGAACTCGCTCGATGCTGCTGCTTACGGAAGGAGCGCAGACAGGAAATTTATTTTAGAAAGTGAAAATGTACAGAATTATGAGGTTCAAGAATGTTTATTTGATATACAATTACGACCTCTATCTGAGGAGAGATTTCTTATTCAATGGACTCTATTGCCTTTGAAGACTATATCATCACTGTACTTTTCATGCATACAGTTATTGCTGTACATACTTATACTGCATAGATATTAAAGTCTCCCAAGATGAACCATGGTTACATGTATTTCAACACGGGCTAACATACTCATAGTCACACACTGAGACTTGGTCTTTCACAGACACTTTTATATGAGATCACACACAATAGAAACTAATTGTGTGTGTAAATTCTCAAGGGTGTGTGAGTTAAGAAGAGTGGTAACGCTTTCTTTTACAGTATGTTAAGGGAGGAAAGTAGGAAAGTACCTTTTACAGTACAGTTCAGGGAGGAAAGTACCCTTTAATAATCTTAAAAGTACCATGACATTACTAAGAAAATGCTTGGTAAATACTCGGCAATTGTTTGAAAGTACCATGATGTTACTTGGTAAATACCTGGTAAATACTGTACTGTAAACTGTACTTCTCCTAACATACAAAGCCCTTAATGGCCTTGCTCCAGCATATATTAAAGACTTGCTTACTTGTTCCCTACCACCCTTCTAGACCCCTAAGATCACAGAATGCTGGTCTCCTAGTAATTCCTAGAATATCAAAATCCACAATAGGAGTAAGATCGTGCACCTGTCCTGTGGAACAAGCTCCCCTCTAACATTCGCCAAGCGGACACTCTGAACACCTTTAAATCTAGACTCAAAACCTTTCTATTTACTGACCCCTTTAGTTAGGGATGGTGTATGGTAAGCCACACCTCCTCAGGGTATTATTGGAAAGGACTGCCTCTGCTGTAAGCTCCCGTCCAGGGTTTGGTGGCCACTGACCATTCCTTTGGTGGTGTTGGCTTGTTATACATCATTCCTTAGTTCTGCAGCTATAGATTAATGCCGCCACAAACCACACAACTGTTAAACCGTACAATTTTCACTCTGTCTTTCTCCTCCTCCTTGGGACTCCTATATTCCTTTATTTATACCACAATTTTCTTATAATGTGTACCTAATGGAATAATAGTGCACTAATCACCATCTGAGAGACTGAAAACCTGCCTTAGGCAGTTGGGCAAGCCCCTTGAGCTGTCGGAACTGCCCAAGGTTTCTTCCTTTACCATAACAAGTAAAAACAAAAAACGCTGATAGGGAGTTTTTCCTTGCCCCTGTTGCTCATTTGGCCTCTTTGTGTAAAGCGCTTTGAGACATGCCTTTTGTAAAAATGCGTTATATAAATATAATTGAATTGAATTGAATTAAAAGAAAGCGTTACCAGAAGAGTTAACGTTTGAGAGTCTAATACAGTCCTTTATTTTATTTAAAGAAGTTAAAAAATATTTGTAATATTAAAATATTTAATCAATGGAAATTAATAATGCATGTTGACAGAAAAAAATTGTGTACGGTATATATGTTTCTAGCTGGTTGCAGGACTGATAATTCCACTGAGGCCTAGTCATAAAACAAATGGTCATTTTAGGACATGGTGTAAGAATGTGAGCTGTGGGAACATGCAGGGTCACGGGCAGAGAGAAAAACAATAAAAGAGAGACGGCGTTTTAGAGTGACCTTGCATTATATGTATTGGTTTCAATCATTTCTTGTTCAAAGACCTAGAGAACAGTGGCAAAATAACAGCCAGCAAACCTCCCTTCAGCAAAATTGCCAAGTATGAATTCATTGTTGGCGGCGGTGCTGCCAGCCTGCAATGGCTCCCCTGAAATCACTCCATTACGCTCTAATAAAGCAATACAATGATTAGCTAAATTCTGTGCTATTGTGCATTACCATGTAATTACACAGATAATTGTGTGGCACCTCATTTGTACTTCCATGTGCTATGCTTATTTGTTTGTTTGTTTGTTTGTTTATTTGTTTGTGCTGTACTAAGCTCCATTTGCACTGCCCGTGTGGTCTCTGTTGTTTGTTTCCTTCCTGCCTTTGTCCTACACAGCTGTTATGTCTAAATGGAGAAGATATAAACCCAACAAAACCCCAATTATACAATTAGCACAACAATATAGAGTCAGATGCACGCCACACAAGACTACTGCTTCCTGGATTAGAATACAATACAAACCATGGATAATAGGGTTCGCGCGTTACCAGCTGCCGCTAATTATTTGCGTGGCAGAGTGACACCATTCATATCGCCGGTTGTGATCATTGTTTGGTTATCGTCGTGACGGTGAATTTACATTTTTCCTTTTGATGGGTGGAACGTGGGTTTCAGTGACAGAGCTGGGAGAACAGCTCCCAGGTGTCAGCAGATCAATGGGGGCTACCAGTGAGGCCCTGTCGTCAGCCATTCCCCAGCCTTTGATGTGCCGAGGGGCAGGAGTGAGAGGAGCGCTGTTTAATTGGTGCCACGTTGGCAGCAGAATGCTAAGTCTCTGGATGCCCAGGGCTTTGGATGGCAAGAGCAGCCTCGCCAAGATCTATGGCATTCCCTAAGTATTCCCGCGCCCCCACAGAGTCCCATCTGACAATAGCCAGGCATTCAGTACACAGAGGAGGAAGGCTCTTTTATTTGGGCTAGCCTGCTGCTGAGATTTTCTTTGGGGGATAAAAAGCTTGAAGATGCTGCATTGCACACTTGCCACAAAGCCACCACCAGAGCCAAAGATATGGTTGGGATCCTGGTTTGTTTCGGCCAACACCTAATCTGCCGGTACACTGGATGCCAGACAAATGTGTTGGGATGTCCAAGGCCACAGAGTCAACATTTATTATCATTTCCGAGCATTATATTTGGGCCATGTAATCTAACTTGCTATGCGTGTGGCACAAAATAGCAGAGAGCAGGTTGCCGTGCCCTGCTGCGCCGCTGATCGACACCAACGACTGTGAAGAGGTGGTTAAGTAGCAGGAGGCATCCAGACAGGGGAACCAACACGAACAGGCAACTCTAACTAAGATGGAAAAAATTAATGTTCTCATCAAGTATTATTGCAACCTAATGGGGTGTTCTTCAAAAAAAGTTTAAGATACATCTACTGATGGATCACCTTAACTAAAATAGATTTTCACTCAAGGTTTCAGGGATGATTGCAAGAGGTGATTGCAGTGAAACAATAATTGTGTGTGTGTGTGTGTGACGAAGATGTGAAAATTTAAATTTTGAAATCTTTGTCTCTACAGAATCTTTATCTGTACAGAAACACACTTGTGCACTAGCCCTGAGCCCTGCTCCCAAGGAGAGCCATTCTGATGAAGCTATTCTGATTCAAAAATGTCTGCAGCACGTTGCAATTCTATTCTGATTGGACGTTAAGGGTTTATGTGACAAAGGTGCACATTTAGCCTGCTTCTGAAATCTCCTCAGAATAATATACAAGTGGAATTTATTTGTGTGTGGTGAAAAAAATTCGAATATTTTGTGCACATGTAAAAAAGTGTTTGTCTATGTGAATTTAACTGCGATCTCTCTATCGTTTGTGCCATTGATATAACTCCATACACCATGACAAATGACTGCAGTGGTGATCAGCAAGAGGGGAAACTAACGATGCTCGAAGCGTCTCACGAAAGCCACGACAGTTAGCTTCCAGCCCTCAAATTGTTAGTAACACAGTTAGAGAGCCAATTATCTCATTGGAAGCCCAAACCACTGGTCAAAAGACTGGATAGGTTGGGGGGGGGGGGCAACTTGAGAGTGACAGCAACTTCATAAGCCCTTATCATCTAGAAAAGCAGTCAGGAGATGACTCCCCTTTCCCTGCAATGCACACAGACTCACACACACACACATGCGGTCGCGCACACACACCGCTAGCTCTCGGCTTATCATAAAAGTAAGAAAGTGCACTGCCTCCAGCTTCTGGGAATCAAAGACAGTAACGATGTGTTGAGTGACTGGAAAGGAACCAAAGTTTACCACCGACTGCGGGGGAAAGATTACAGGAGATATGCGCAGCACCTTGGATGGTTCCAAACAAAAGAGGAAGGAGTTTAATTGGAATTGACAAGAAGGGTTTTTTTTTTTATTTAGATATACAGAAGCCCAATACTGATAATGTTCGCTCTTCTTAGAGACTATTACTTCTGTGCAGGGAAGATTCAATCACTTAAGGCGAAGGATATGACTCCTCCATGACTGGCTGCTCATCAGAACTCAAGGCTCTGCTGTGTGACACTGATAAAAATATATCAGACCAGGGATTTTAGCCTGGGAAATGTTAAACACTGTTAAACATCTAGCAGATTAATTAATTTCGTTTCAATCTACATGCAATGTGTAACATCCCTTGGTCGGGTACTCTATACGTATTTGATTCAAGTTTTGTTCTCCCCATGATGGACTGTTCACCTCTTCACAGGAATGTAGTTATGTTGTTATCCTAAATGTAAAGTAAGATTATATCTCCTGGATGATGAATAGCAATGTTTCTTTGGAAGGACTGTTGGTGCAGTGCAGAGGTACTCATGTTAATTTGTTATTAAAAATAAATTATAAAGAAATGCCCAACACCTTCAGCATTAGCAGTGAGCTCAGTCATCACATTAGGCTGTGTTTTCTTATTACAGAGAAAGGGAAGGTAAAAAAAAAAAATTCTGGTGGAAATAAATAGAATAACACATTTCTTTGAACCTACTGAAGCTAGTTGACTCATTTATAGGCATGGCTTCAGATTCTCCACAAGTTCCTGACTTGATACAAATCCACTGTGAAGGCGCTTGGCTTCTTCCTGATAAATAATTCTGGCCTCATCGCTTTTCTCCCCACGAGCCATAGTTGAACCCTGAATTACGTCTATGATTTATCTGGATGGATGGAAAAGTGTGTGTGTGTCTGTGTGTGTATGCGTGTGTGTGTGTGTGTGTGTGAGAGAGAGAGAGAGAAAGACAGAGAGAGAGAAAAACATGCATATATAGATTTGCTGTAAAGGTTAAAAACAGTTTAATTAAAATATAAGCCTTCAAGTTTAAGGTGACAATTTAAGTGACATTTAAGAAGGCTGCTCATTATCTGTCCATGCTAACAGCAGTCATGAACCAGCTTGTAAAAACATCCCCAAAAACATTGGATTTACATAAAGACATACCAGACCAGCCTGCCATTATTTACCTACAGTATGGGGCACTTCTGCCATTGCCTAATCATTTTATAGAGAACTACCATAACGGCAGTGTTGTAATTAAATGATAAAAAACAATACATGAGAGTTTGTTTGCAAATTAAGAGCCAAGGGCATACATAAAGTATCTATTAGTGACTAACCTGTGAATCTGAAAATGGAAGTGTTACCCATGTGGATTCGTTTGTAAACCAAATAGGAACCAGTAAGTTCTGTAGGTGAACAAGGTTTTAAACACAATTTCTGTGTCTTTGGTTTTGACTTTGGTTTGACAAATTGAGGTGCCATCGTCCAACTGCACAATAACGCAGCATGGGGTGGCTGTCTGAGGAGTCTCCATTTAGCCCATAATCCATTTAACCACTCAAGTAATTATGAAACTGTGAAATGAACCTAAAAAAGCATACAAACTTGCCTTAAAGAACAAATTCACACTAGGGTGACAGTTTCAGACAAATATAGGCAGGTGTCAGTTATAAACACTGGGGCCCATCTGTCCAATTTAGTTTTTTTAAATGTCTGTGAAGATTCTCGTTCATCCACGTCATGGTAGTCAGTGTTCAGTTACAGACGCAGATACAGGCCAGGAGATATTAACTCTCATCTCCTTTTAGAACTGATGAAGCTTTCTGGATAGAAAGTGAAACGACTTCAAGCTCCAAAAGAAGTACAATTGCCTATAACTGAACACTATGAGTTTTGAGTTGGTTTATTCACTGAAGTAGTGAGGCTAATATTTTAAAATCTCCTGAATTATTTAAGAAACCCAAATCAAATTACTTGGTTCCAGCACATGACACAGACACACACTCAATCGTGGTTGTGCAACAAATGCAGAATTTGCAGTAAAACGCGTTGTTTTACTAAAATGTTCTGTCAGTTTTATAGACAGTCTTCATGTTATAATTTGAGTACAGTATGATTTAAAAAACTAGGGTTTATTTGAAGGTGTCTACATAAACATGGCATGACATAAGTGCTCAAAGTAGTCTGGGGCATCTGAGGAAGACCATGTAACCCTGTACCCAACCATTTAACCACTGAACTACCGGTACCTATAAATGCTGTGATTTTTTTGAAGTATTTTACAGAATTCATAAGGACCCAACAGATTAAACGTCTGACCCATACAGACAAATGAGTTTGGCAGAAAGAGAAATTAAATGTCCAAGGTATTCATTTGCTACGGGGTGGCCAAACAAACGTGCCTCTGATAGCAGCAGCTGTTGGAGTCAATTATGTTGAAGTCGGACAATACAACCTCCCAGAGAAGTACGGGTCCGTGCGATTTGGAGGTAAGTTATTTCTCCATAATGTCTTTGGACAAGTTTTCTCACTTTGCTAACAGTGACAGTGGCTTTCACAAAGTAGGCCTTTCATAAGTTCACAATTCAGATAAAATCTAACGTTAGACAAGGTTAACTAAGGGCTTACAAATTAGCTGGATTTGTACTGTACTTAACGTTACATCCATACGCCCGTGGTTTTCGATTGTAGTTTGTATTTCTGCATGGCAACCTTTATCGATAGCTGCCTTCTAGAGTCTAACCGTGCTTCCTTTTAGAATGTGTCTGCCCAAAAGTGCCGGTGTGCCCGAACGTCTCGGTGTGCTGTTAATTCGGGATTCATTTGAACATTGTCACTTTCTCTTGGTTCTCTTCTGACCTTCTGACCTCTTGGAGTTAGACCTAATTGAATGAGTACTACATGGTAGGCGTACCAGATATGCCATCACCAGAATACAGGAAACACCAGAATACAGGAAATCAAAACTAGCTAATTTTTTTTTTCCGGGACCCGCCACTTTAATTGGTTACAGTATGGCCACCCTTTCAATATCCCTGGCCACCCTTTGGCCACCCCATGTAAAAAAAGTCTGGCTTCTGTTGTACAGAATTATAATAGTCTTACAATTTCACTGTTCTAATGTGGTATTTGGTACTTGGTTTTCCAAGACAGTTTGCATGCAGGCAAAAATGTAATAACATCATAGTCTATTATCAGTTGTCTATTGTCTTGTTGTTATATGTCTATAGTACTTCTTGTTCACTGAATGTACTGTATATGCATTGTTGTTTGTCTAGAGAGCTAACACTTACCGAATGGCAATCTCCAAATGTTCAAGCACTTGGCCAATGAAACCTGATTCTCATTCTGATTCTGATCACAAAAAATGAGCATTGGGAAATACCTCCCTATGGAAACAGTTTTGCAGACTGAGAGGAAAGTTCTCAAACGAATGTCCAGTGTTCCCTGAAGGTCATCTGTGATTATAGCTCATTAAAGGCCGTGGTAAGGACTGCATTATAAAGCCCTAGTAGCTGCCTTAAATCCCTAGACTGGCTTTGTCATTCCATATATGGAAGGCAAATTAAGTGCTCAAGACTGTTTGTATAGAATAATTTCTGCATATCATGTTCTCTCTCTCTCTATCTCTCTCTCTCACACACACACACACGCACACACACACACACTTTTCCGCCAGAGAGCAATCTCTCACAGTTTCACACTGAAGTAATGCAGATCACGACACTCTGGATGTTTGTCTGATTTGGCAACTGTAGCCACTTTCTCATGCCTCCTTGCTTCTCCTAACAATGGGCTGCACTAATCAAGATAGCAGAGTGTAGGCCATTTTAAAGTTGAGCTCAGATAGGTGGCAAAGTTTATAAATTATATATATATATATATATATATATATACACACTGTGTTAATGTCAAAGTTTATGAAAAAATCAAAACAAGTCTGTTCAGCACTGCCACTTTGAAAAGGCTTTTACCTCACAGTGGTGGGCTACACTCTCTTTACGTTTTTTTTATTTTTTTTTCTCCGGTTTTCAAGAGCACTTTGATGTGTCTTTGTGGTTGGCACAGCCCAAAAAACTGCATGAAAGATTTAAGCTCTAATGACTGGATCCTTGGCACTTTTGACACTGAGTCCAAGCTAGCTTTGTCACCAACGTGTAGGTGAGGAAGGGGGGGAAGATTTTTTATCTTTGCTTTTAAAAAATGCATGTAAGGTGTCATTTAGATCAAGCCATCTGCTACAACCCCAGCTCTGTTCACACCATAGAAATATAGAGACTGAGTCATTGCACACCATAGAAATATAGAGAGAC
>JAGFZM010000165.1:214737-248770 GCA_017657215.1 Limnothrissa miodon | reverse complement strand
AGACAAGCTAGTGGACCTCAATCAGTGCACACCATAAGCTACGCCAGTGCCCACCATAGAAATAAAGACTAGCTAGTGCACCTTGATCAGTGCACACACCATAGAAATGCAGTATAGACAAGCTAGTAGAACTCGATCAGTGCACATTATAGAAATACAGTATAGACAAGCTAGTACAGTAGAACTTGATCAGTGCACACCATAGAGATATAGACAAGCTGATTCAGTACACACAATAGAGATTAAGACAAGCTGGTGCATCTCAGTGCACACCATAGAAATGTAGACAAGCTAGTGCATCTCTCAGACACATTATTTTTGCAATAGAGCTAAACACACACAAGAGCTAAACCACTTCGTGCATGTCAAAGAAGGTTCTGAATACTGTGTGTGTGTTGTGTTTTGCCTGTGGTCTCTTGAGAGACCCATCACTGCCAGACTACCATCTATGCAGGATTTGTTCTCCATGTCTATGTGGTGGTGGTGGTCTTTTAAAGCTTACTATTGCCACACAAACAATTCACTTGACACGGTCTGTTTCTGTGTATTTCTATGGGACTTTTAGTGTGTTTTTGTGGAGCTTCAGAAATTTTAGAACTCTCTGAAACATGACTGGTTCTATTACTCTATTACTATTGTTCAAAGGTACAAGCACCAGAGTCTACCACCCAGAGAGCGGAAACACTTATTTCTGATTGGCTGACAGGGTGTGATGATTGCTTCTCAGGGCACATACAAAAATTAATGCAAAACTAAAAATTCGCTTCCTTTCAGTGCTTTTTGAAATGGTAACTATGACGACCTTAGTAAATGATGATAGAACAATCGTGGAAGCTCATTATTGTCAGTGACCAATGAAAATAGTACAGCACCAAAAATACGTTTCTAAAAAAAAATTAATTTAATTCAATTTCATTTTATATACTAGTGATATTATGTATCGTCATGTCTCGTGGTGCTTCACAGCCAAGAGCACCAAGGTGCAAGGAAAAACTCCATAATTATGTTTTTATCTGTAATAGTTTAGGAAGAATCATGAGCAGCTCTACAGCTCAAGGGGGTAGCCCAACTACCTGGGGTCATGCAAAGGTTTGCAATTTGCAGCCCTCAGATAGCAATTAGTCCAGTGGCATTAATTTAGCATCATAATAATAAAAAAATAATAATAATAATGATAATAATATGAAAGATATTGAAACATGACTTACTGTTTTATTGTTTCCAGGTGTGAGTATGATCCCTTCCACACTGTAGACTATGGGGGGGGGGGGGGGGGGGGGATAAAGAGCTTACTCTGCTGGTTTGGCCTAAAAGTATCTTTGGGATTAAGTGAAGCTATGCACCTATGAGACGTGCCAGTGATGACAGATAGTGCTAAGGCTGCAGATGAAATGGTTGCTCACTATTCAAATGTGCTGAATCATACTCGGAGAATGAAAGCCGCCCGCTGTAATTGTGGAAGTCAGACTGCAGTTGGATATGTTTAATTGGTGGACCGCAGCAAGTTTATCTTGCTAATTTTCTAACCATAGTCTCCGGAGCTCAAAGCACTTTCTGATGAAGAAGAACAGACAGTCTGTGCTAAGTAGGTTCTTCTGAGAAAAAAAGGAAATTTCTTTCCCCGTGCAAATATCTGCCAGTCTGAGGAGCACATATCTCGTTTGGAAAAACAGATGCTGTCTGGATTCAGATAGAATTTGCCTGTGTTGCATCAGAGAGGCATGGGATTGGTGTCTGGTATCTCTCTCTCTGTGAGTGTGTGTGTGTGGTCATATGAGGATTTCAGCATGAAGATTCTAGAAAAAAACTCTCTCGGTGCTTGTTTGGTATATGCTGAAAGATAACAACATCAATTCCCTGCTACCAGTATAGACTAGCGAGTCCTACGGGATCTCACTTACCGGAAAAGTATGAACAAGTTCATGGAATAAAAATGAATAAAATGATAAACAATAAAAAAAGACTTCAGAAGGCCGCACAGCAGACTACACCCTTTCTGAGTTCAGAAACATCATCGATGAAAAGATGACTACCATATACTGTAGCCAACAGCTGCAGCTGGTTCCAATACGCTAGGTCCTTTAACATCAGTTTGTGTAAAGTTACACCTTACTTGATCACCATCGGAGAGACTGAAAACCTGCACTAGGCAGTTGGGCTCGCCCTGTGAGCCGTCGGAACTGCCCAAGGTTTCTCCCTTTACCATAACAAGTAAAAACAAAAAATGCTGCTAGGGAGTTTTTACTTGCCCCTGTTGCTCATTGGGCCTCTTGTGTTAAGCGCTTTGAGACATGCCTTTTGTAAAAATGCGCTATATAAATGGAATTGAATTGAAAATTGAATTGATGTGATTTATCCTGTGACTCTTGGATAGCAGACAGTGTTAACAATGCTTTATGCATTTAAATGACAGGACGAGATCATAGAAGACAAAGAGATGTGCCTGATTCTGAGCAACATGATGTGTAAATTCACAAACAAATTTTAACTTGCTAGGTGTTACACGGTTGTGTTGAGGGATTCTTTCTTCCTTTGCTTCCCTGTGCCTCTACAGTAGGTGTAGTTTGGCTGACTCGTTGTGGCTGATGGGTGGTGTCCGTTTGATTGGGCCGGCCTTCGTGTATAAAAACTGCCCCTTTTCAAAGATGTCTCTCTCTCTCTCTCTCTCTCCTTGGGGCCTTTGGCCTGCGCAGACACGCTGGCACGCTTTAGTTATTTTTCTGGTTAATTAACATTATGTTTAATTGTAAAAATCTTTGTTATTGAGTTTTGCTCTGACGGTTACTTTGTCAATTCTTTTCCGCAGTTTTTTTTAGGTTAGGTTTAGTAAGTATAGGTCATTTAGTTTTCCGGAAGACTCGCGCCTTTTTCTGTTTTTCGACAGCAGTACAGACTAATACCATCAAGTTTGGACGTGTGAGGTTTTTCCTTTTGTTTTTCCTTTTCTCTTCTGTAACCGTCTCGTTTCCTTGTTGTTGAATGCACGTTTGTGTTACAAAAAACACTTTATTCTGCGCAAAACGAAGCTTGTGACCTCTTTTATGTTATGCAGTCCTTAAGTGGCATTTTGGGCTCGTAACACTAGGATTTCTAACTTTCCTAATCCATCGAGTGTCTTCATGCAGTACAGATGCAAAATACCATATAGAGCAGAAGTGCTATACTGACTTTCAGTGTTTTAGTGCTTGAGTCCACTCTCTAATACAAGTCTTGAGACTACTGTATTTTCACAGTCTTGCCTCCTCTCATTTTGACTTGAGTGAAACGGGTACTGTAGTGCATCGCAACACTTCCACAGTTAAACAATAGAAGAATTTGGCAAACAAAACAATTTGGAATGACATAAACCAAATAGCAACCAATCAGCGCATTAGTTGTCATTAGCTTCTATTTTAGGTATTCTTTCAAGTCAAGTCAAGTCAAGTCAGTTTTATTTGTCAATTTCTTCACATGTACTCGACATACAAAGGAATCGAAATGGGGGGATGGGGTGTAGAGTCCAATCTGTCTTCCTATACTCCTGCCAGTCTGGTGGTTCCGCTGGCTGGGAGCCAGGAGGGGAGAGAGTTCAGCAGTCTCACAGCCTGGTGGATGAAGCTGTTGGTGAGCCTGGTGGTGCGGGAGCGGAGACTTCTGTATCTCTTTCCAGATGACAGGAGGCTGAACAGACAGTGTGCGGGGTGGGTTGCATCCTTGACAATTGTGATGGCTTTGCGGGTGAGGCGGGTGGTGTAGATGTCTTGCAGGGAGGGGAGTGGTCCGCCAACTATCCTCTCAGCTGTTCTCACGATGCGTTGTAGAGCTTTTCTGTTGTAGTCAGTGCAGCTACCGCCCCACACAGTGATGCAGCTGGAGAGGATGCTTTCAATGGTTCCTCTGTAGAATGTGGTCAGGATGTGTGGTGGGGCGCTTGCCCGCTTGAGTTTGCGCAGGCAGTAAAAGCGCTGTTGTGCTTTCTTGGCCAGTGATGTGGTGTTGGTAGTCCAGGAGAGGTCCTCACTGATGTGCTTCCCTAGGAACTTGGTGCTGCTCACTCTCTCTACCGCAGCGCCGTCGATGGTCAGCGGATGGTGACAGGTGTGGCCTCTCTGGAAGTTGACAATAACCTCCTTGGTCTTGCTAACATTTAGCAGGAGGTTGTTGCCTCTGCACCACGTGGTCAGGAGCTCAACCTCTTTCCTGTAGTGGGTCTCATCGCCCTTGGTGATGAGCCCCACCAGCGTTGTGTCGTCCGCAAACTTCACCAGGTGGTTGGAGCTGTAGGTTGGTGTGCAGTCGTGTGTCAGCAGGGTGAAGAGCAGCGGACTGAGCACACAGCCTTGTGGAGCCCCTGTGCTCAGGGTGATGCTGTTAGAGACGTTGTTGCCCACACGCACCGCTTGAGGCCTCTGGCTGAGGAAATCCAGCAGCCAGTTGCAGAGGGAGGTGCTGAGGCCCAGTTTGTCCAGTTTGCAGATGAGTTGTTGTGGTATAATGGTGTTGAATGCTGAACTGAAGTCTATGAACAGCATTCTCACATATGAGTCTATCTTGTCCAGGTGAGTTAGGGCTGGCTGGAGGGCAGAGCAGATTGCATCTTCTGTGGATTGTTTCGCTCTGTATGCGAACTGGTATGGGTCCAGGTTGGTAGGCAGGGTGGATTTGATGTGTGACATGACTAGTCGTTCAAAGCACTTCATGATGATGGGTGTCAGTGCCACAGGGCGGTAGTCATTGAAGCAGGCTGGGGATGATTTCTTTGGCACAGGTATGATGGTGGCAGTCTTGACGCCTGATGGGACAATGGCTTGCCTCAGGGAGGTGTTAAAGATGTCTGTGAAGACATCCTTCAGCTCCTCTGCGCAGTCTTTCAGCACACTGCCAGGGATGTTGTCTGGACCCGCTGCTTTCCGGGCGTTGATGGCGGAGAGTGTCCTCTTCACGCTGGCAGCAGACAGGCACAGAGGCTGGTCGTGTGGAGGTGGTGGTGTTTTCTGTGGGCGTGTGTTGTTCTGTTCTTCAAATCTTGCAAAGAAGCTGTTCAGGTTGTTGAGCAGAGTGGTGTCGCTCTCACAGCTACGCGCTGCAGGCTTGTAGTCTGTAATGGCCTGTATGCCTTGCCATAGGCTCTGTGCATCCTTGCTATCATTGAAGTGGGAGGTTATCTTGCGTGTGTAGTCCTGTTTCGCTTTCCTGATGCCACTGGACAGGGTGGCTCTCGCTGTTCTCAGACCTGCTTCATCCCCAGCTCTGAAGGATTTTCCTTATCCTTCCTGTTTTTACCACTCGACCAGCTCGCCAGGAACTGCTGCAGTTACTCGAAACTCTCACATTTACATTCAAATTCACAGTCAGCATTGCTTGCAGAGTTTTAGAAGAAAAAGCTGGTGTTACTAAGAGGTTGGGTGGTACACTAGGACGCCTCTGGCCTGTATTATACTACAAGAGTCCCAGGTGTGGCTTTATGGGCAGATGCACACAGAAATGATGAAGGACTGTGGGTCTCAATGTGCATGAGTGTGTTTGCATGTGTCCGCTCTGGGTGTATATTGTGTGCGTGAGAGAGAGAGTAAACAAAACGGCCCCTGTTAAAACTGACTGTGTACTGTGTGTGTGTGTGTGTACTAGTGAGTGAATAAATGAAAAAATGACAGAAAGAAAGGCAGAGGGAAACAAATTTCTCTCTTTCTCTCCGCAGCTTTGTGTCATGCAACACCAACACACTGGCAAGATTTCCATGAAAGCGTTCCCATTTTCCATCTGCATAGAGGCTTAGAGAAATATCAAATGAATTCAAACCATCAGCCATCTTCCCATCTACGCACATGCTAAATGTAACATGAATGGTATGGAAATGCATTCTTTCTACACTGCAGGTTTGCATAAATGCATGCCTACCCTATGGCGTGTCTATTTGCTCTTAATTGATTCCAGTCATTTGAAGTCATTATAGACCTCCTAGGGATTGGGGTTTACCACCGCAGAGCTACAGCTCTCAGATGTGATGTCAACGGGCTTCTCTAATGACGGCTCGGCAGATTTCCCACTGGCCTCAATTTGTCAGGAGGGATCATGTAAGTGTCAAGGAGCACACACCAACCCACCAACATACAGTACACACACACACAAAGCCACCTGTATCTCTATGAAGGTAGATGTGTTCCAAAATGGACGAGCGTGTATATTTTATTTGAGGACTGCGTAGAACAAACATTTGAACTTGTAAATGCCTATTTTCATATAAGTGTGTGAAAAAAAAATGTGTGAACTTGCAGATTGAAATTTTCACCTGTGGAAAAAATTCACACAGAGAGAGAAAAATATTAATAAATGTGTTGATTGATATTTGCATGAATAGAGTCACATGTACACTCATAGTGAAAGATACAACTACAAATCGACAAACTACAGACTCCCCTTTCTGACTGGGTCAACCCCTCCCCCCACCCCATCCCACACCCCATTGGATCATATCTACCTTCATACATCTCTTTTGTCTGTCATCACACACACACACACACACAAAACATCTACAAAAAGACAGACAGAAAAACACACACACACACGCACACTAACAAACATGTCTAAGAGTGTGACAACCGGAAGAAAAAACATGAGCAACACCTTACTACACATTTTTCTTACAGTTCCCATCATCATCACCACACTTAGAATAGGCGCTGAAGCTGTCAGTGTTCAATATTGGCCCATATGTCAAATCAAAGGAATGAAATAGTTTTAATGTCATTTTCCTGATGAATGAAGCCATTGACTGCTTAAATATTTTAATAAGAATCTTGTTTGATGTGGCTAATTGCAAGACCAATATAGCCGAGAATGACATAACAGCGGGTATTAAAGAGATGATTCATTAGAAGCATACAAATGTGAAGCACATAAAAGCATATAAAAGTGATTCATTTTTCTGTGACATCACTCTTATGACATTTTCCATATTTGGGATAGACATTTTTGTGACCAATTTGAAGATTTGTTTTGAACGTTTGCCTAGATTATGCAGATTTAGTGGACAAGCTACAGTAGCACTGCCCGTTTGGGTACTGCTGTACAGCTTTGCATTTCACAGATCTTTAAAAATGTAATTAAAAAAAAAAAGTTTTGAAAGAATACTTACTACAGTCCTGTTATACAGCCAGGGATCTCTCCAATGGTTTAGGTTCTTTAACATATTTTGTCTGGGCAAGCAGAAAAGTTCTGGCATTGAAAGTTCAAAGGAAATATCTGTAGCGGAGATTCAAGTCACTTGAAACGATGAACTGTTAGAGACCTTTTTTAGCATTTAATATTGGCAGTTTTTTCCTCAGAATGTGCAGCATAGAATTTATTGATAAGACAGCTTACTTCATTGTCCAAGCAACTGTAAGATGAAAGTCATGATTTCTATGAAACATCTACAAGTCAATAATGGGAGTTCGTCTCCATCCTCATTGCTTCTTAAAGAAAGCTTAGATGACAAATGAATTTCATTATTTATCACTGTTGTTTAATATTGTAACTTGCAGACCTTTGAAAATATAGGCCCCTCCTCTTTAATAGTCCTAGTGATCCTCTTTATCTATACGATTAACGTAGAAATGTTGTAATATTGCAAAATTATCAATTTAATTTCTGTAAGTGTGCAGTTTATTTACAGTGTAAGCATGTTGCACACAGACAATTACAGCCATTTCCATTGTATGACCCTTTTACTCAAGCTCCCAACTGAGAGACTTAAGGTTGTGGGTGAGGTTGTGATTATTTATAGAAATTAAATTTTAAGAGGCCTGCCTATTTGATATTTGCTGAGAGAAATCTCTGCAACAAATTAACAAGCAGAATGAGTTTGAGGTGTGATTGATTGTTCTCGCTTTCCTGTCTACCCAAAAAAGCAAGTAAATAGCCAGCACTTGCTCGATGTTGCTTCCTAATAGTTGTGTTTACATGAGGCCAAGGGGAATTGTTTTCAGGATCAAGTGGTATTCAAATGTAATCCTGGCTTAAGCAATATATTAACAGCCAGCAGAGAAACAAGTCGACTCATGCTGGGCCTCAAGTTTACTCCGGACAGGCACCAAAATCAATACAGCCAGCTTTAATCAGTTCTCATACAGTACACCATATCTGTTTAGTTAACATGCACCGCAATTCCTTGGGACCTATTGGAACACCTGTCATCACTGGTTTTCATCCAGCCACCTTGAAGGGACAAATAATGAAATAAATAAAAAGCTAAAGTGACTAACCGACGTTTGTGACAGTAGAGATTAAATGGAGTAACAGAGAGTCAGTCAGAGCAAAGAGACAAATATGTTTGTGTGGTGTTTGTGCGTTTGTGTGTGTGTGTGGCCTGTGTGCTTGTGTGTGTGTGTATGAAGGTTGTGTGTGTGTGTGTGTGTATGAAGGGTGTGGGCACTGCTCTGCTTCCCTCGTAGGCTCATTAGACAAAGCTATCAGCCTCTCTGCTGTAGATAATCAATGGCGACAGCGGCATATGGTCAAGCGTTTTGATTTGTGTGCTGTGGCGAGGGGAAGGGATGGGGCTGGCGTTGCCGGGGCTGGTCGATGGCTGGCCGTCAGACAGCGCCTCATCCTCATCCACGACCACTTCCACTCTCCGTCTGGAGCAGAGACGTGGAACGGCTATCTGGAATCCATTCCACTCTCGCTGCCACTCACCTGGAGACAGGAAAACTCAGAAGGGCTATCAGATGTCTGGGTATTTTCCCCTCCCTTTCAGACGAGGAGATTAAACTCTCCCAGCTCTGACACTCCACATCTCAGCCGCAGACGGCACACAGCAGATTGAAATCCCAAACAAAAAAAATGGAGAGGATGACAGTGTGATTTGTTCACAGAGCCCGTCCTTACAGTGGCCAAGTTTACACGGGCACTTTAATCAGATTATCGTCCGACTCCAATTCAAAATACCTCATTCTCATCTCATCTGAACGGACTCGGGCTGATCAGATTGAGTTCTGAACAGGATTGAAAGAGATGGTGTACACCTTTTCAAATCACTGCACCCTTAAACGATTACGTTCATGAACTAGTTGAAGAACACCATTCAACACCAGAAGCCATAAAAATAGATGTTTGTTTTTTCAGATGTATTAGCATACCATACAAACCTAATTAGCAAGCTAGCTAGTTAACACTAATTTTAGCTAGCTAAGAAGGTGAGGTGAATATGATTGATGCAATGCTGATAAAGCAGGCTGCTGTCTCAAGACAAACTACTGACTTTGTCGTGCTAACAAATGCATTTGTCACAAATATAATCCAGATTACATAAAGTTGTTTTAAGTGCATCAGTAATTCCCATCCCATGAGGTATCAGATGGGTGCGAAACCAAATGACACTGTGGAAAACACTTCAAACGATGGCAATCAGCTATATGACATATAAACATGGATTGAATGCTTCAGGTGGAATACATGTATGTCACCAGACTAAATCAATCCGATTTAATCTAATTCTGCTGAACAAGAGCAAAATTGTGAACAGTCAGTCATTCTTTAAAGCTAAAAGCTTTTGTTAGTTATATTAAAAGATTTCCTGACACACAACAACAACAAAACACACACACACCTCCTTGCCTTAAGTAAAATGTATTCGTTCTTGAAGCTCCACAATGACTACTGTTAGAGAAAAATGGTGAAATAACGCTTAACATGCAACAAGGTACAAAGCCATGTGTGTGCGAGAGCAAAGACTGGACAATCTGTGTCCTGTGAAAATGTTGCAAAGTAAAGACATTTGGTCAGGAGATGCTTTACGCATCCTCCTGTGTCATGGAAACTTTCACTTTTCTCCATGTGACATGGGTGTCAACCGGAAGACATATTTAAGCTAGAACCAACTCCTGTATTAGTTAGAACTTGCGCATTTTCTCCAGCATACTGTAGTCTCTGATTGCCATATGCTGTAAGAATCTAAGCTTACCATTAAACCATTTCGCTCTCCTACTGACTCCATCCTAAACGAACACGCATTTACCACTTCACTCTTACACTACTTATAATGGGCGAGACAAAGATTCAGACAGGTCACGAAACCCTGTCTCGAGCTTTCTTTCCCACAGCAAGATGTCTATGGACACATATGAAAGCATGTAGGGTCTTGTTGCTTTTGTCCCTCAAGGCAAGCACCAAGGACACACCGAGCACAGCGAGCCACGTGCCGGCACCCATCGGCGGGCGACTTAAGTAGAATAACGAGGCAGATTTCACACCTGATTTACGCCATTTGAAGGGACCAAACAAAAAAGATCCGGCATGAAGGCCGAAGCATCTTGTGTCCAAGGACGCCGTTATGCTTCGTTTCGAGCTCAAAACAACGCAGCGAATGGAGAGAGCAATGCGAAGTACAGAGCTCACAGGCTGACAACTCCTCCTAGGCTACAGCCATGGTGTTAAAAAGCAGTGGCAGCCAGTGGGGGGAGGGAACAGTGGAAGGACACAAGTTGGGCTTGGTGTTTTACACTGACTGAATCAAAGGAAAATCTGAAATGTCACACACAAGTATCTAATGACTTTTGTGCAAAAAATAATATTTCCAGTATAAAAACATACACAAAAACAAGAAAAATTGAAAATAAAAAGATTGTTAATAAACTATTCAAATGATCCATAAAGTCTGCATTACATGTCTTAAAAATCCCACTAGACATTGACAGTTTAGTTAAAGCAGGGTTAGCTTTTCCATGCCAAGATATCAATAAAAAAAATAACTGCATTATTCACTCTGGGTACTAAGCAACCTGAGTGATCTGAGCATACACTGGCCTTTTATGATAGTGCTGCATGTAAATCCTAATTCTAATCCTAACCTTACAATGTTAAACATATAGTTCAATTTCAGTTCTTTTGCACTCAGATGCACAGGTAGTCAACCAGCATTTATAAACTCCTCCCTTCTTATGTGAAAATTAGTTTCTTTTTGTTACCCAAAAAACATTAATTGTTTTTGACAAAAATTTCCTTTTGTCCAGATTCATAGAAAGCTTATGGTTTACAAGCCACTGGCTTACAGACTGAAGTCTGATACCAAGGGAATGTTCAATATCCCCAACATGGGGGGGGGGGCTACTATTACAGCAAGAGGAGTTCTGGATGTCATTGTTGGAAGTTTTATTCATTTATTTATTCATTATGTTTTTGAAATTGTGATCTACAGTATCTGTGTCTTATTTGCGCTAAACTAGAAAACATTGTATGCTAAACATGAGTGAGAAAAACATGTATGTATGCAAAATGTTTGCATCTCAACTAATTTCATTTGAAACCCTGTTCTACTAATTAGATTTCAACCTATTGTCAGTCCCCTAGGAAGGATTTAAAATAGGGATGACAGTGGTTTCACATTTGAATAAGCTATTTTCAGGGTCGCTCTGACATGTTTATGACAATAATCCAATTTATATGGCACAAATCTCTTCCTGTTTGGGGCCTGCAACTGAAAATCTTTTTGATGCAGCAACAAGATGGAGGGAAAAATGGTTTCTAGCAGAACATTTAAAATCCCCCATCCAAGAAAAATACCAGAATGTGGACAACTATGACTTTTGTTTACTCTTTCTCTCTGAGACATTTATTTTTTCGCTGTCCATCTGGAAACAACACCTACCGTGCACAGGCATGGATTGGTGTATGTTTGTGTGTGTGTGTGTGTGTGTCTGTGTTTATGTGTGTGTGTGTGTGTGTGTGTGTGTGTGTGAGGGGGGGGGGGGGGTCCTGGAATGTAAGCAGACAGCATTCCGGGGAATCGGGAAGCCGCACTTGATCTATGTGTGCTTGGCTCGTTCTTGGACAAGACCTGCTGAAAACACTATTAAGGAGATTAGGGCTGAGCCAGTTATCTTAGCCCTCCATGTCGGCACCTCACACTGCAACAGAATTTCAATGGCAGGCCTGACAGAGCATCTCCTCTCCTCACAACCACACAGTTCTGCCGAGAGGAGCGAGAGAGGGAGGGGGAGGAAGCATAATATTATTCCTCTACAGCCTGAGATGTTTTCAACCTCCCCAAAATATATTTAAAAACAAATAACAGAGGCATGTCAGATGAGGTGGTTGGAGTGTAGGTTAGATGCATTTGTGTGGGAATGTGAGGCAGAGGGAGTTTCTGTGTGTGTGTGTGTGTGTGTTTGGAAAGAAGTGGTGGGGTGTAGAGAATGTTTCGGCTATGAATATAGCCTCAGTTCTCCGAATGAGAAACGATGCACTTCCACACTTTTTTTTTGCTGAAACTAACTAGAACCACCCCCGAAGAGGAGAGTGCGTCTTACGTCAACCTGTGATCCGCCCAGTGATGACAAAGCCGAAGTGATAAAATCAGACTCACAAAGAGATCTGCCTCTTTCGCCATGTAACCGTAGCGACTTGAGGCTTGATGGGCAGTGCATCGTTTCTCATTCGGAGAACCAAGGCTATGTTCATAGCCGAAACGTTCTCCTTTATTTCCAGACGATGCACTGCCACACTTTTGGAAGTATGCCACAGCGCCTCAAGGAGCTCTTGTGTGCGTAGAGGACAGCGGCGGTCAAACTAGGCCCAAGAGGCACTCTGACAGATGTCCTGCACCAGCACACCTTTCCAGAATGCCAAGGAGGCCGCCACCCCTTGGGTGGAGTGCGCTCTGATGCCAGAGGGAGGCGGGACGCCTGCAGCCTCATAGGCCAGCACTATGGCCTCTACTATCCACTTGGATAGCCTCTGAGAAGAGAGAGGCTGACCAAGGACCTGAGCACCATGACACACAAAGAGCTGGTCGGATTGACGGAGCCCGCTCGTGCGGCGGACATAGGCGCGCAGCGCTCTGACTGGGCAAAGCATGGGCCTCACCAACCCATCAGATGTTCCATGGGCGAGGGCTGAAAGCTCAATGATCCTGGAGCGTGGTTCTGAAAAAAGGGAAAAAAGGGTTCGGACGCAGGGTGACCCTTGAGTCAGCCACGGCAAACTCCATGCACTCGGGGCTCACAGAGAGTGCCGTCAGATCGCCCATGCGCTTTACTGATGTCAGTGCCAGCAGCAGCGCAGTCTTAATGGAAAGGAGCTTGAGGCTAATTGAATCCAGGGGTTCAAAGGGTGTCTCTGACAGTCCTCGGAGAACCACAGAGGTCCCAGAGAGGGACAGACTTCACAACTACAGGGCGTAGGCGTCTGGCTCCCTTCATGAAGCGTGAGGCGAGGGGGTGGGTCCCTGGGGACACGCCGCCGTAGCCCACATGACAGGCTGAGATGGCAGAGTAGAGGGAGGGCGGCCCTGATCAAGCATGGGCTGTTGGAGGCGCCATGGCTCAGCGGCGTCGTGGCGTCGTGCCATGACTGGCGACCCAGGTTCGATTTCGGCCTGTGGTCCTTTGCAGATCCTGCCCCATCTCTCTCTCCCATTTATTTCCTGTCTGTCTCTCCACTGTAACTATCCAAATAAAAAAAGGCAAAAAGCCCCTGAAAATATCTTTAAAAAAAAAAAGCATGTGCTGTAGGAAAGAGAGCACATTGCCGATGGGGCAGGACAGGGGGTCGCAGCCACGGTCAGTGCACCATGTCTCAAACACTCGCCATTTAAGAGTGTACAGCGACCTAGTAGATGGCGCCCTGGCGCTCTGTATCGTTTCTATCACTGACCAAGGAAGACCTTGTCAGTGTTCAGGGGCCAGGGTGTCAGCCTCCATGCCTCCGGATGGGGCTGCCAAATTGACCCACCAACCAGGGAGAGGAGGTCCGCGTGCAAGGGCAGAGTCCACAGCTGACCCTCCAGCAATGCTATCAGGTCTGAGAACCAGGTTTGTGTCGGCCAGTAGGGGGCGATCAAGATCACCCTGTAATCCTCCAGCAGGCCCACTAGTCTGAGGCATAGTCTCGCGGAAACGTGCGTACCCAGACGGAACAGTGTAAGACATGAGCGTATGTTTTCCCGTTGCTCTCATTGTGCATGAATTGAACGTCAGACCCAAGTACTCCACCTCCTGAGAGGGGTAGAGAGCGCATTTGGGGAGGTTCACCTGGAAGCCTAGGGCGCACAGATGTCTCAGGACTCGGTCGACGTGGGACAAGAGGAGCTGGGGCAATGAGGCCAGCTTTAACCCGTCATCCAGATAATTCAGCAGTCTCACACCCTCGCTGCGTAGGGGAGTGACTGCTGCGTCCACGCACTTTGTGAAGCACTGGGGTGCCAGAGATATGCCAAAAGGGAGGGCCGTGTATTGGTAGGCGTTGCCCTCGAAGGCAAAGCGTAGGAACCTTCTGTGCCTGTTCACTATGCCTATGTGGAAATATGCGTCTTTCAAGTCCACCGTGGCCATGAAACTCCCCCGCGTAGTATATTCGCGGCGATCGTTCTCACAGTGATCATGCGAAACGGAAGTTTCTTCAGGCGCATATTGATAGACCTCGAGGATCGGTCGGAAAAGCGTCCCCTTTCTTTGTCACTGGAAAATAGGTGTTGTCCCCTGTGCACCAGGGCTTGACATTGGCACCCACCCACCCGCCAAATGCGGGTAAAATTCGTGTGTGGCGGGTAACAACTTTAGTCTCACTAGCCACTTTGGCGGGTAGTATATTCTTTGGAATGACAATACTTTTATTTTTTTTATCTTTGTTGGGCAGAAAGCCATCTATCGAAAAAGACAAAAAATCGTGGAGTTTGACCAAGCCATAACAAAGCGATGCGACTAGGAGAATTCCATTGTCGAATTCGACCGGCGCATCGCTGGCAGTGTGTGTGGCCTTTACGCGCATACAACCATAGCATACAACTCCCTTAAGCACCTATATCAACATTCTCTGTAAAGTCCACTACGTCTCTAGCAGTGATAACCTGCGGCGAAGTTACTCGAGTCTCAACTAAGTTCGACAGTATGTGGCGGCTTTTTTCTGGCGTCTCAGAGCCTTCTGGGGCTGTTGGAAAGGAACAAGATATCAGAAAGGTAACGTTACGACAGTTCAATGAAAAATGGAAATCAGGGCGAGATTGGCTAGTTCATTGTAAAGAGAAAAACACTATGCACTGCCAGGACTGAGTATGGGAACAAGCTTTCGGAATTACTTCCGGCGCCGACGCGAGTGGCAGCAATCCTAGTAGCTCCGTGTGTTTTCGTTTTTCTTTGTGTTTTAGTGCTTTTATGTTTACTTTTGCTCACTTCCTTACTTAGGATTACACACTGTAAGGAGTGTTTTTTATTCTATCCTATGGATATGGATCAGCTACATTGTTCTGGCGATAACAAACTTGTTTACACAAGGAAACAACTGCTCGCATTGCGGAAATATGCTGGCAACGTTAAAACTACCATCCCAGAGGAAGTATGGTGTTTTCGCGGCTGCAGATCTGGATGCATAGTAAAGACGAGACGAAAGGAGAAGAAGTGGAGATTTAAACCTGCAGTTCCATCGATGGTGATGGGGAATGTGAACTCACTGGCAAACAAAACGGACGAACTGGCTTTCCTGGTAAGAAACCAGAAACTTTACAGAGACTGTAGCCTAATATGCTTCACGGAGACGTGGCTAACCAGCTGCATCCCAACAACTAACGTCGAGCTACCGGGCTTCAGTGTGGCTCGCTTGGACAGAGACAATAAACTTTCTGGTAAGAAGAAGGGCGGTGGACTGGTTATGTACATAAACAACAGATGGTGTAATCCCGGACATGTGACAGTTAAAGAGACTGCATGCTGTAAGGATGTGGAGTTACTAGCGGTTAGCCTTCGGCCATACTACATGCCGAGAGAGTTTTCACACGCCATTGTTGTCTGTGTTTACGTTCCGCCACGAGCACTTCCTGACGTAGCGTGTGACATCATACACTATAAAATCGCAAGGCTACAAACTCTGAACACAGACGCTTTTATGGCGATATCTGGCGACTTCAACCACATAACACTGGATTCTACCCTGATTAATTTCTACCAGTTTGTTCATTGCCCGACTAGGAAAAACAAGACAATAGACCTCACGTATGCAAACGACAAAAACCAAAAGTACAGAGGCTACCGTTTGCCACACGCACTTTCAGGAAATGGACACCAGAAGCGGATGAGGCTTTGAGAGACTGCTTTGAGTCCACAGACTGGAATGTACTACAGAATGGAGGAGATCTGGAGGAGGTCACACACTGCATGACTGACTACCTGAACTTCTGTATGGACGTTGTTGTTCCCACAAGAACTGTGCGCTGCTTTCCAAACAACAAACCTTGGATAACCGGCAATGTCAAGACCCTTCTAAATAGGAAGAAGATGGCGTTCAGAGAGGGGAACCAGGCAGAACTGAGGCGCGTACAGGGGGAGCTCAAAGTCAGGCTGAAAGAGGCCAAGGAGGAATACAGGAAGAAGGTGGAACAGAAACTGCAGGAAAACAACATGAAGGAGGTCTGGGAAGGAATGAAGACCATTACTGGCCTGGGGAAGAAGAGCAGCTGTTCTGTGGAGGGAAACTTGGACAAAGCAAACAAGTTAAACTGCTTTTACAACAGGTTTGATGGCCGTGCTCAATGGACGTGGACTGCCCAGACACCGTCTGCTTAACGGCCCAAGTCACACCTCCCCTCTCACTCTCAAAGCAACACTTACCATCGCCAGATGTACCCATCCCCCACAGGACACAGACACACCTCTCCCCCCTCCATCCCCCTCAAGGTGATAATGACCATGGTAACTCCTCTCCCCCCCCATCGTCACGGCAGATCAAGTCAGAGGACAGCTGAAGAAACTCCATCCCAGGAAAGCAGCCGGGCCCGACGGACTGTGTCCAAGACTGCTTAAGCCTGTGCTGCAGAACTGGGAGAGCCACTTGAGCACATCTTCAACTGGAGTCTCCGTCTAGGGAGAGTCCCAGCACTGTGGAAGACATCATGTCTCATTCCTGTCCCCAAGAAACCACACCCAAGTGAGCTTAATGACTTCAGGCCAGTCGCTCTCACATCACACCTGATGAAGACCATGGAGAGACTGGTACTGGGGATACTTAGGCCACAGGTGCGCCATGCACTAGACCCGTTACAGTTTGCTTATCAGGAGAAAGTGGGCGTCGATGATGCCATCTCATACCCCCTGCACAGGACACACACTCACCTGGAAAAGGAGAAAAGTGCTGTGAGAATCATGTTCTTTGACTTCTCCAGTGCTTTTAACACCATCCAACCCCCCAGACTGAGTGACAAGCTCCTGCAGATGGGTGTGGATGCCCACCTGGTATCCTGGATTGAAGACTACCTGACAGAGCGGCCACAGTTTGTCAGACTGAAGGACTGCCTCTCTGATACGGTCATCAGTAGCACCGGAGCTCCACAGGGAACAGTGCTCTCTCCAGTCCTGTTCACCCTGTACACATCTGACTTCTGCTACAACTCGGAGTCATGCCACATGCAGAAGTTTTCAGACGATACTGCAATTGTGGCTTGTATCAGGAATGGGCAGGAGGAAGAGTACAGGAGCCTGGTGGAGGACTTTGTGCAATGGTGCAAACTCAACCACCTACAACTCAACACTGCCAAGACCAAGGAGATGGTGGTGGACTTCAGGAGGTCCAAGCCCGCCCTGGTGCCAGTCACCATAGAGGGGGTTAATGTGGAGGTGGTGAAAACATACAAGTACCTGGGAATACACCTGGACGATAAACTGGACTGGTCAGTCAACACAGACTCTCTACAAGAAGGGGCAGAGCAGGCTGTACTTCCTGAGGAGGCTGCGGTCCTTCAACGTCTGCAGCAAGCTCCTCTGGATATTTTACCAGACTGTTGTTGCCAGCGTCCTCTTCTATGCTGTGACATGTTGGGGAGGAAGCACTAAGAAGAGGGATGCTGGGCGACTAAACAGGCTGGTAAGGAAAGCTGGCTCTGTTGTGGGAGCTGAACTGGAGTGCACCACTTCAGTATCAGACAAAAGGACACTGAAAAAGCTACACAACATCCTGGACAATGACTGTCATCCACTCCACAGCACTATCATACAGCAGAAGAGCTTGATCAGCTGGAGACTACGCTCCCTGACATGCACAACAGACAGACTTAGGAAGTCATTTGTACCCAGGGCCATTCAACTCTACAATGCTTCACTGAAAGGAAAAGGAGAGTTGGACTTCTCTGCATAGTCTATCTGCACCTGAACCCTCCTATTCACTTACAGGACTTTTTCTATAATACTGTGTATTGTTCACACTGCCTAGGGGCCCTACTGTCTACATTAGCCCATATGCACAACCCCTCCTTTTACTGTAACTACATACTTGACCACTAACAGTAACTGTAACCTGATACTTAACCTGTATACTTGACTGATGCATGAACCTGTTTATGACTCTGTTAGACTTATCCCTGCACTGACATTGAAATTTTATATTATTAGGCTATTTTTATTTTTTATTTTTATCTTATTGTCCATATTCTTTATTGGAACTGTTGAAGTGCTATGCTTATTTTTTCTGTTGTCCTCTTTTATATATGCACATATTTATTGCTAGTCAATAGACTTTTAACCTGCTGCACTACTGGACTCATTTGCACTGTTGCACTACTGGCTCATTTGCACTACCTTAACACACACCCCATACTGTACCACAGTACACTCATGCACATCTCTACCCATAGTTTTTGCATTCTATTCTTATTTTTAGTAATGTTGATCTAGTCATGTTGTTTTGTTGATCTGCTTCTTATCATCCTGTGTACGCTGTAGTATATGTTGTGTGTGATTTTTCTAAGCTGCTGAGACCTTGAATTTCCCCTTGGGGATCAATAAAGTATCTATCTATCTATCTATCTAAGCGGACGAGGGCTCTTTCTTTTGCGACTGGCACTAACAATTTTAAAATCGAAACTATAAAAGACCGCGAAAGGTCAAACGCACACGCATCAAGTATCAAGTCAAAACAGGCAAAGTCGATGGTTTCACTTCAGGACAGTAAGACCTTAGCAGTCATGAAGTCGGCTGTGCTGGAGAGAATGGACCTGCTGTTCCGGAACGTCCATGGAATCGGAAAAAAGAGCCGACCATTTATCTACTACTGTACATCTGTATGTGCGAGTAAGTAACTGAATTGCTTTTGATGTGGAAAAGGCCAGGCATAAAAAAATCTTTGGTTCCAGTTTCCGACCGACCCTGTCTATTATCTTGACATGATCACAATACACCAATAACTGCAGTTAACTCGAAAAATCAGTTTTTGAAGTTAATGCGTTTAAGAAATCCAATGACTAAAACCAAATGAGTTTACATGGTTCGGTCAAATCTCAGCCTACTGTTAGCCTACTGAACCGACAACATCAGATAACTACAAAAACTGATAATAACCGTTTTTTTTTTTTTTACTGTGCATGAATTTTTAATCGGGCTCTGGTTTAGGTGACTACGGGCCGCCTCAGGGAGGGTGATAGCCTACAGGAACGGTTCTCCCTGCAGGATGTGTAGGATTCATAGTGACTAAATATTTAATAAAAGGGTTCAAAATAGGTAGCACTTACAGGAACTCAAAGCGGGCACAAGAGTTCATGCACTTCATTGCTAAGGCAGAGAGGCTAAAGCTTGAGGATGCTCTGGCCACTACAAAATTTTTGTCTGTAATGAGTGACAGTTCCACTGACAGCTCAGCAATGGAAGAGGAGTTGGTGTATGTAAGGACTGCAACTGCAGGAAAAATAGATGTGTACTTTGTGGGTGTCCAGGAATCTCTTCATTAATGGAGACAGTTTCAGGAAATGAAGATGGAACAGGGCAGTAGCTGGAGAAAGTTGTAGCTTGTGGGACTGATGGTGCATCTGTGATGACCGGGGTTAAAAAGGAGTTGTCACCCATTTGCGCCAGGACAGATCATATATTTTAGGGATACATTGCATGTCCCATAGGTTGGAGCTGGCCTTCTCAGATGCAATGACCCACATTAGGATGGCTAAGAAAGTCGAGGAGTTATTGAGTGGCCTCTACACCTTCTATCACAAGAGCTGTGTTAATAGAGCAAACTTGAAGAAAGGATTTGAAGAAGTGGGCATGAAACATCTAATGCCAACAAGGACAGGGGGAACACGGTGGGTGTCACATGTCTTGCAAGCCCTCGACAAATTCTCGAGAGATTACAAGAGACTTGTGTACCACCTAGACCAGGTATAGTATATTTTAAGTTATTGGTAATAATATTTTGCTAAGATTTAGGCTAATTATGACATTTGAATTCATATTTCATATCTACAGATGCACTGTAGAGTAGTCATTTGTTTAGGCTTTACAGGGAATACATAGTCAAAGTGTCTGTTACAATGTTTTAGAATTTGTATTAATGAATTGACTCTTTGACAAGCAGTTATGTTATGCCAAATATTAAGTAACTTAATGTAATTCAATCTTTTTAATGTAGACCTGGACCTAGACTGAAAATAGTGCTGGGAACGAACCTCTATGAGGGCATCAGTCTCAGGCTATGTGATGAACACTCTTCACCAGACCAAAGACATCTCATAGATCTGCTGTCAGAGACAATGCTCAACAGATTTGAAGATATGAATCACAGGATCCTGAGTGCCATGCGGCTCACTAACTTCTGCTATTGGCCAGAGGAGGACATAAAAGGCGGTGAGCTTGTTAGTTTTTTATTTACAATTTAAAAGTGGCTACACAAAACATTACTACAACAAAAGTCACTGATGTTGTATTTGCCTAGCACACACTAAATTATTCTTGCAGATTTTGGTGATTCTGACATCCAGGAACTTGTTACACTCTTCAGACCTCTGCTTCAGAAATCTGGAGTGAAGGTGGAAGAAATCCAAGACCAGTGGACTATTCTGAAGTCAAGGATATACCAGAACCATGGTGTCCTACGAAACATTACCTGGCCTGCAATCAATCGCCAGCTTGACCAATACTGCCCAGGTATACTACATGTGGGTGACCTCATCCTTTCCATTCCTGCTTCAACAGCAGATTGTGAACGTGGATTCAGTGCCATGAAGCTGGTGAAAAGTGACTAGCGGGCCAGTCTTAAGAGTCAGACATTGTCTGACCTTCTAACTGTACAGCTATCCTCTGCCCCTATTGCAGACTTTGATCCAGCCCCAGCTATCAACTTATGGCATGCTGGAAGCCTCAGGTCACGAAGACCAACTTTCATGGACCATTCAGATCTGATGATGAATGTAATGAGGACATTTAATGCCTCTTTGGTGTGTGTGCATTAATTCCTTAATGCTTCTTAACGGGATGAGAGTGTTTGCCCCTTTTGCATAGGTTATTTACAGCTTGAATTTAAGTTCGATAAACAGAATGTATTGTTCATATTTGCATGTTTTTTTTATATTGGGAGCTCTCTCACTGAATACTTGACCACTACTATAGTGATACATTGTATGCTGCCATTCTTAAGTAAATCTAGATCTAACACACATTAGCGCTATCATGGTAAAGAAAAAAAATTGATTTTCTGGTAACAAAATTGTGGCTAGTGAAAAGGATGAATGGCTAGTGACTCTGGAAAACCACTAGCCACATTGGCCAGTGAGCAAAAATGTTAATGTCAAGCCTTGCTGCGCTCCTCCCATTGAGGGACAGGCTGAATCGCACCCTTGAGGAGGAGTCACGGCCTGTTCGGGGGTCACCAGAGAAGGCGTTACACCTCTGAAGGGCGCCTCGCAAACTGAAGCTGATAACCCCTGGTGACTGTAGACAGCACCCACCTTGAGTTTGTGCACCAGTTGCAAGTGTGGAGAATTTGATTTCTCCTGTGAGGTGGCATGATGGCTATTTTGTGAGCAATGCTGCCACCTAGCTGTTATACTGATGCGGGGCTGGAGGGAGAGGAGGGCCCGTTTTGGAGGGGGGGGGTCTGCGGAGGCTTGGACCCATCCAGCTCCGAGTGGAGACAGAACGGGGTGACGAACGCGTCCTGCTCCAGAGGCGGGGAACACAAGTCAGGCCAGACAGTGAGAGAGAGAATGTTTTGTCCTCCAGTTGACACTGGGGTTCATATGAGACGGCCTGGGCCGTGTGAGGGAGTCTGTGCTTTGTGCTTGTGTTAGACATGGTGGCCCAAGGCCTTCTGGGGCATTGGGGACCGAAAGGACCACATGTGCGGGGGGTGCTGGGCAGGGGGCCACCACTTTAGGGCACAGAGAGACGCTGGCTTCAGGGAGCGTGAACTGCACTGGCTCGGCGTCTGCACACACTGTAAAGCTTCGTGGGCGCTGATGGTGTCTGTCTCTGCTCCAAGAGCTGCGCTGACCCTGGGCGCGGCGGCGAGAGCGAGATATTGACCAAGCCTGCTGCTGGATGTCTGAGGCACGCTGCAGTGTAGGCTGAGGGGCAGGGCGAACCACCTTGGTGGGCCGCGCGGTGGGGGCTTGGGCGGTGCTGATGCGAGCAGACCCGCGGGCGCAGCGTGGAGCTGGTGGAGGGGGCGACAAGGGGCTGGCGGAGCTCTCTTCAGCAGCAGAGACTGCAATGACTCAGAAGCTCTCTTCGTCGAACCCATCCTGGCTCGCTGCTCCTCGATCGCGTCCCCGAACAGGCTTGTGGCGCTGACAGGGGCATCAAGGAGGTGTTTCTTGTCCTTCTCAGCGAGCTGGGCCATACCAGGGAGCCGAGTGTGCGCCCCTGTGCCTTGGCGGCGGCTCTGATGACGAGGGAAGTGAGCTGTGCAGCACGACGCATCTGGTGGAGCGTGATGTCCAACTCGCGGTCACTCTCGAGATCGTGGATCAGGAGCTCCTGGTAGGAGGTTAGCAGGAAGGCAGTGTTGGCAGCTCTCATAGCCTGCGCGGCACAAGTGAAGGCTTTGGCAGAAAGTGTTTCGGTCTGTCTGCACGGCTTAGAGGGGAGAGAGGGAGAGGGGCCCCATGCTGAGGAAGCTGGAGCGAGGCAGGAGGCTACGGTATCTTCCACCTTTGGCATCGTGAGTAGTCCATGAGCTTCGGTGCGGAACAACGCTGCTGAGCCTTGGACTGGGCACCTCACAGAGAACAGATTTCCCCAGGACCTCTTCACATCCTCCATGAGAGTGGGATGGGCCGGGAGAGGACGAGCCGCAAGTGGGAGCATGTTGCCGGTAAACAGATTGCACACCTCCGCGATGTGGCCACATGGTGCCTAACCTAGCTGCGGCCACGCGGGCTACGTCAGCTAGCTCACGGGCTAGGATAACTACGTGTGTCCCACATGAGAGGGGCTCCGGGGGTTGAGTGAAGTCTCCTGCGACGTCCTCCGGAGCCAGGATGGAGATCACATCTTCCTCCATCTCGTCACCGGAGTCGGGGATGGGAGTGTGGGCATCCAGGTCTGGAGCTAACTCGCTAGGAGCTAGCGCGCTAGAGGGTAGCACTCTTGTAGTTAGCTGGCGAGGAGTTAGCAACACAGGGGGGGAAGCCACATCCAGTCCCAAGCACTGGAAACACAGCCTGTGGGGATCCTTTGAAGGCATGGCTCGAAGGCAGGAGTCACAACGACGGATAGATGACATCTGGGACATCAGAGCGTATCCTGATGGCACCACGAATGGTTTGCCCGTGAGTATTTGATCAGATGTAGCTTTTAAAAAAGCTGTTGGTTTTTAGTAAGAAAACTATAGGCCAGTTAGCTGGTAGAAGAAAAACCAAGCGACAGCAAGGCGACTCGCATGAAATAGCGAAAGAGGCAGATCTCTCTGTGCGTCTGATTTTGTCACTTCGGCTTCGTCATCCCTCACTGGGTGGGTCATGGGCTGACGTAAGACGCACAGCTCCCCTTCGGTTAGTACTAGTTAGTTTCAGCTAAAAAAAAAAAAGGTGATGTAGAGACATTCCAAAAGTTTGGCAGTGCATTGTTTGGAAATGAAGGAGAACTTTCATTTCCATGTTTTACCATGGATGATGTGGTATGTAATAATAAGCCCCAGGGGCTAGAGGGCTTAGCTCTGTTTAATATGACAATATACTGTATGTGTCTGTCATATCTGTGCAGTATCACATTGGCTGTGAATCAGAATCATGACAAACTGGAAAACCGAGGTTTCCCGTGGAGGGCCAGAATACAAAGGGATCTGTTGATAACCAGTGATTTGGCACGCTGGAGCTGTGACTACAAGACAGCCGGTGAGTTGATTGCCAAATGCTGGCTTGGGCCTGGGCTTGCTATCTGCCGATGCACATGGGATACATTCATTACTCCGGCCAGCACTCTGCGGGACTGTCATTCTTATAGCTGGTCCAGGTTTGCACAAGCTCCGTAAGGCTCCAGTTATCTTGTCTCTCTCACGAAACATCTATTTGTACTTGGTTTATCGTCCTTCTCCTTCTGTTCCATTGACCTGGTCATGGTACACTCTTACACCCTAGGCTTGTGTCAGTGCTGATTTCTTATAGCGAGCTGGATTTTGTGATACAGTAACATATTATCTGTAGCATTTACGAATTGTATTAGCATTTGCATCACTGTAACCCTCTTAAAAGATGTTTTTAAGGTGTTTGATGTTTATAGGATTATAAACAGACTATCAGGTTTTTATTTGTTTGGTCCAAGGCTGGTTCTAATCCGATGGAACAGAATGGACTGAATGATATCAGTTGGATTTGTACTGTTGTTGCATCAAGATCTGGCCTTGGTGCCTCTCCGATTTTGAAATGAAACATGACTCATTCTTATTTTCCAAACAATAACCAGCTTTCCTGACTTACATGTAACCAAAGGAAGTAAATTAAGTTCTGTTGAAACTTAGATGACTTGGCTTGTCTTGTCTTGGCTTCTGTAAGACTACTCACTCTTTAAAACAACTCCTAAGAATAATGAAGTAGAAAGAATAAACTGTGTGTGTGTGTGTGTGTGTGCGTGCGTCCGTGCATGTGTGCATGTGTTTGTACATGTGTGTATGTGTGTGAGTCAGAGTTGTACAAATTTAAGAACCAAATTCAGAAAGACACCTAGATTCATCTTAGGTGTATTTAATGCTTATATATATGTATATGAACAGCTTTTCATTTAATATAATTATGCAGTATATTTCCTGTACACAAAACTACAGTAAATAGTTAAACACACATTTAAATACAAAAACATATTCTACAGTACAGATCAGTACATTTGTAATAAAAAAGAATAAAATAACACTTAATTTGCTAAAATGCTTTGCTCTATCATAGTCTTCAACCTTAACAAATATTTATGACATGTTGACCTCAGTACAGTAGTGACAAAACCATCTATAGTGAAGAGAACTGAGGAACAGAGCTTGTTTGCTAAATATTAAACAATATGAGAGTGTGTGCTTAAAATTGGTGTCTGTATCTCCATTTCGAAGAGAGCTGCATGAAAAAAAGTATCACATTCTCACTAATGTGTGTGAATGAAAGATTCTTGTAATCTCAAATTACACACACAAGTTTGCTGTATATTACCACATCTGGGCAACCTTATGACTTATTTCTCTGTAGGTCACGAGATAGATCATCCAACTGTACAAATGACTCTGGCCATTTGTCTCTGCCCCAGACAATGATAGCACAGCTGGGCAGAGCACCAGCTGGTATGAGAGGGTCTAGCTGCTATGGGGCTATGCCACTAGCCGGCTGCCCTTGCTTCCGTAATGGATTTATTATTCACCAAGATTAATGAAGCCTCATTGCATGATTACATGGCTCATGATGTTCAATAAACATCATTCTATGCACCCATGAGACTCTTGATGATCTATGGTGCTATGATCTCTATGATGCTAATGATTGCAGGGCAGACTACAGATGGATCTTATCATCTTTAAGTCTTAGAAGGGCTTTGTGGCATATTACTGGACCTCTCATAATTCGTGCCGTAATTTGTTAGTCCATCTCTGACATATGCTGCATTGGATAAAAGAACCTGTGTGTTAAGTAAATAAAGGCAGAGCCTCCAGGCAGCTCACAAGCATGTCTGTGCCATGTAGCGCTGATTAGGCCTGGCACTGTACACGTCCCACCACTTCAGTCAAGCTGTGCTGGGTATTGACCAGCTATTCCAGAGAGACTTGGAGCTATCGTCGAGTAAAAAGAGATGACGTCAGTGTGCAAACATGGTCTAAAATGAACTATTTCCAAGCGCACACATACGCCTGCATAATTCAGGTCCGCCCTCGAACGAGCATGGCATGGCGCCGTTCGCATTTCAGAGGAGGGAGGTTTCTTGAGATTTTGTTGATTAACAAAATCATCGCAGTCTTATCACGGCGCTTTTGCTCTGGTCGAAGCTGGAAAGCCATGAGAGATAAAAAATAAAATCAAAGCCAGACAGAAGAAGCTACTCAGGGATTAGGCGTCGAGAAGGATCAAGTAGACATACTTCAACTGTCATTTAGATGCATGGTCACTCTATTGTGTGAAACAGGAAAAAACAACAAAAATAACAAACATAACTCTTCAAGACTTCAGCCATAGACAATATCTCGGTACCAGTAAAACTTCACATTAGCCTTTGTCAGCTACAGTACCCTTTCCTAGTCACAGTACGTGCATATTTGTGTCTTTCATGGTCATGAACTCTAATGCACAAATGATCGTTCTGCAGATATTTTTACCAGGAAAAAAACTGACAATCCATACAAAAATTATATTATTACTAAGTTCTAAAATGACGTCATTTTTTTTTTTATTTCAGTGCGTTTGTTTAAACCTGTAAAACATACGAATGTGACAATACACTTCCTCGACTTCTTGATCTTTGGTACGGAGTCAGTCGAGGGGGCCTTTGTCCAAGAGGTCCGTGCAAGTGTGTGTGCGTCACAAAAGCCCCCGGTGCCCCCAGGGAAACAGGTGCCGGTGCATTAGCCAGGATCAAGATGGCACCCACTATGAGGTTTTCAGCATTCGAGAGCAAGTCTTCTCCAGGCTTTGTAGATGGAAGTTGATTTCTCCAGGTGATGGTGAACACTGCAATTATGTCAGCGTTCTCCTGAGAAGTGAGAGATCAAAGTGATAACACCCACTCAGCACACACACACACAGACACACACACACACACATAGAAATGCATGAACACACACACACAGACATTCAGGCACACACAGACACACTTAACGGTATACACACAGATTCAATTATTACACATATACACGAACAGCCACTTCTGACTGGCGGATGTGCCTTGCATTTAGTATGCCCGCAGAGGACCAACAAAACTTTCCTCACATGCAGAATCTGGCACAGACACACACACAAACCAGAGCGTGTAGGCAAACAAAACAAAACAAAGCAAAACAAGCTTACAACAATGGAGTGTATCTCATACAGACAGAAATCTCACTCAGTAATGCACCCCATATACACAAACATGTCCTCACCCTTGGACACCCCCCCCCCTTCATCCCCCATGTGCATGCTGTGGCCTGGGGACTGCTGCCTGCTCTGCTGCAGGGGATGTTCTCTGTTGTCAGGAACTCCATCTGAGGCACCAAAATAAATTAAGCGTTGTGGAAATGAGGAGCCATCTCTCAGGATTTCAATTTCCCCCACCCCCAACACACACATACACACACTCACACACTTTAACCTTCAGCAACAACTGAAGCCTCATTGTATTGTAATTAAAGTTTGTCCACAGCGGACTGTAAATCACTCCCATATTTTTTGGGGGCGCTTGAAATCTTGGCTGTCCATTAATGATAAGAATGGTTTTATCGCTTCGTCCATGTGTGTTCGGCTTGGGTTTCTCTTGCCGTTGGGTGGATAGACACATATAAGACACAAGTCCTCAGATAAGCCTTTAAAACCAACCTATCCTGATTCCTTTATGTCTTGATATTTCAGGCTGCTTTAAATGCCAAGTAATTAAAATAAATGGCTCCAATTATGTTAGTGTAGTATTCATACTGTGTACTTATAATTGCTTTACTTACAGGGACATATGAGCATGTATCTGCTTTTCTGGGAGAAAAAATAGGACAGACATGGAGGGAGAGGGTAAAAATAAACATGTAAGTATTTAAGATTTTATTTTTATTTTATTTTAATTTGGACCTTTTATTTTTATTTTCACCTCTTTCTAATACACCCTCCATCTCCACCTCTTGCAACCGACCTCACCACTGACACTTCTGCTGTGTTTTTTACTGACTGAAGCTGCAGCAATTAGTAGCCGGTTCTCTGACCCTCCCACACACACCCTGTCTCACCCTTTCCTCCAAGGATGTTCCTCAGAGTCTGTCTAAACCTTCAGCTTTTACTTCTCTTTGTTCACTTCTTACTGGCAACCGCCCTACTTCTTGTCTACTGGACCGTCATCCAAGCACCTGTCTACAATCATAACTCCCAGTGCTGTTACGGCAACCACACATATGATCAGTGTTTCACTGACTATGGGTACTTCTCCCACACAAGCTCAGGTGACACCACTCCTCGAAAAACTTTCCCTTCTCCTCACTCCCACTCAAGTGGAGAGCTGTATCGGCCTGTCTCTCTCTTCTGCTCCTCCTCTTTAAAATTATTAAAAGAACCATCTTTAAACAGGTCACCGAATTTCTCTCTCAACACAACCTCTCTGATTTACAACAATCTGGTTTCATGAGTGGGTACTCGACTGAAACAGCCCTTATGTCTGTGAAAGAAGCCTTAAAACAGTTCTCTCTCATGCAGCCCGACAAGAAGTCCAACAATAAAAGGATGGATATATAACGCAATGTTTTGCAGCTTAAAATGCACCAGTATATACAGTATGGCCCCTGCCTTAAAGACAACCCAAAATGACAGCTGAACCCTTAATACTCAACCTGCTTTATCAGTAGCATTTTTTTAGATTAGATTAGATTCAACTTTATTGTAACATATACATACAGAATGCTGTTGCAAAATACAGTTTAATACATTCAACCACCTTATCCTAGTACAACTCACAAACAGTCAGCATCAATGCATACAAAAAGCACCCATCTGGTTTGAATACCATCTCACTGGGTGGTCATCAGTCATGGCTAGGGCACACATCTGCGCTACACCAGCTCACCACAGGGGTGTCCTTCGGCTCTGTACTGGGACCCCTACTCTTTGCCATGAATATCATCTCATTGGGTCCAATAAGACACTTGCATGGCTTCTCCTACTGCAGATGATCCCCAGCTCTGCCCTCTTGGTGACTGGTGACATGTCAACACAAATCTCTTTCAGATATAATATATCTGCATGGATGGTGGAATCACCTCGGATTGAACCTCTCACAACACTGAACTGCTGGTCTGCAGGTCTGCCAGCCAAGCAAACCATACATTACAACATAAACATTAAGATAGGCACCTTTCTGTTGCTCCCACATAGGTTGCAAGAAATCTGGGTGTCATAAATGATGACAGGCTAACATCGCTGATTATGTTGCCTCTGTAGCTCAGTCTTGATGTTTTCCTTTATTTAACATAAGGAAGATTAGGCCATACCTACAGCAACTCAACATGCAGCCCTGCCCCTGGAACAGACCTTGGTTATCTCTCGCCTGCCTAGGCTATTGCCATGGCCTCCTAACTGGGCTTCCAGCCTGTGCTATGAGCAATAGATACCCCCTCCCCCTTCAAGAAATTCATTCTAGAGAACCTCAATAGCCTTAAAACCTCTGACTACCTGGAATGCACACACACACACACACACACACTTATCACACTCCTGCACTGTCATCTCTTACCCAGTTCCTAATAACAAATCACATTCTGAAGTTTTTTTTTAATTGGTTGAATCTCAATCCTCTTTTTGTAAGTAACTTTGAATAAAAGAGTCTGTTAAATGCATAAATGGAATATAGTATTTATTTCAATTTATTTTTCAACGATTGCAAATGCATTTATTCCAATAACTGATCTTTAAAAAAGTTACTTCTCTCCTTCCATTTCTGCACTCTGTATAGCCGAGACTAAAGTCCTTCAAAAAGACCTCTATTCGGGAGCCGCATGATGAGTTGTTTGTTGTCACTGTCATTACAACAGAGAATGAAAAGGAAATCTTGCTCCTTCTTCATATGAAAATGGATGACTGAAACCTGCCTCCTTGAATTCTGCCTCTTTATCTCTTCGTCTAGAACTAGGATGCACAGAATGACAGTAGCGGGGTGGCACTTAGCATCCCATTGCATGGAACAAAACTGACATGCTTTATACTAGTCCCCACCATTTTGTCCCCATTTCCTAGAATACGGCAACAATTTTATCTGCTAATGTGCTCTTGTGCAGGCCTGGAATTGGCCGTTATCAGAGGACAAGAGCCAAGGTGAGTATGCATCACACATAATAGGAAAATAAAATAAAAAAATAAAAAAATATATATATAGAGAGAGAAAAAAAACTAGGTTCTTAACAACAGTGAGAACAAAACTGTCAACCCAAGACCTCACAGTTTGGGGTTTGCTGTTTTATAAGATGCACTCCATCTAGAATATTCTATTCACTGAAGTACCATGGATTTTTGGGTACAATGTTTGTTAAGTTAAAAATGTCAAGATGTACCAGAATGCCTTAAACTCTCTGAATGACCCTGGACTCTGAACTTTGCTTTGGCTTGAACTGGCCTGAATGTGAAACATGGTCTTCTCTGCCTTCTCCTTATGTTGAATTGAGCCACTAAAAATGGGGAAATTTAAACTAAGCTCTACTATAATTGCACAACATAGATAAAGCTACCGTAGATTCTAGAATAGAGCGCCTTAGAATCTTTGTTAAGTCAAGTCACTTTATTGTCAATTTCTCTACATATACTGGACATACAGAGGAATCGAAATTACGTTTCTAGCTATCCCACAGTGATGCGCACGGTCAGGAGAGCCAGAGGCCGCTGCGTCTCCACGTGCCGCCTGCAATGACATTCACCCAATCACTCACCAGTGGAGGGGATTTCCATGCAAGGCTCCAGCCTGCCACCAGGAGCAATTTGGGGTTCAGTTCAGTGTCTTGCTCAAGGACACTTCAATGGTGTCAGGTAGAGTGGGGCTCGAACCTGCAGCCCTTCGGTCACTGAACAGCTCCTGTACAACCTGCGCCACCACCGCCATCAGTATTAGCTCCATTAGGTGTGCTCCTCAGATATAAGGGTCGGGCTCAAAATTCCTGCCACATTGCATCAACACATTTGAGTTGAATGTGTTAACAATGTTAACATGTTGCTCAAGGGTCCATAAATCACTCCAAAAACATGAGAATACTACCAGAGGGGCCTGAAATATGTAAACTTACATGCACACTTCACCCTAATAATAAAGTCATAAAAAATAAACTCAGTACGTCATGATATCATTACTGACAAGGTAAAATGACTCCTTCTAAAGGCAGCAGACCAAGTAATATCTGAGATGAAATAAACGAAATATTTGGAACAAAAACAGCAGTTAAAGACGTCTGGTCCTGCCATTCTGATTACTAGTCACACTTTTTAACTGATTCTCATTTAAAGTTGCAATTTCTTTACTTGACCATAATGATCCAATGACATTTTTCAATGGTTCACCTGTTCCTAATGACAAAATGTATTCACACGTCACCTGAGTAAAGCTCAATGGCACACGTGACATTAGAATGTCATGTTGTCCCCGACGTTGTTATTTCAGTTTACATTTGACTTTCAGCTCAACTGCCCCCATCTCACCCCCAACACACACACACACACACACACTCTCACACACATCAAGTATCTTTGCAATATAACAAATGAAATTAAATGCCCTCAGTGACCGTCTGTGTCTGTGGGAAATGTAATTGCTCCAACATAGTGTGTCTCCCTTATACACACACACACACACACACACACACACACACACCTATGAAGCACCTGCGTGTCAGGGCCGCTGATTCAAAGTTTCTAATTAATCAGTGTCAGCAGAGTTGAAGACCGGGATAATGAAACAAGAACATTAAAACTGAAACCTGCAGAGCAGTGGACTAGATATCTGCCATGAGCACTCAGAAAACGAACACAAAACCAGACCAGTCACAGTAACAACCACCAAAGACTTGCTTGCACAATAGATGGTGTGCAGAAATCAACATTTCTTAGAGTTATAGACTGTCAGTAACCTTGAATGCACCTGTCAGCAAGAGGTACTGTATGCAAAAGCTCAGCAGGTTTGTGAGGACAGTAAAAAAGTTTTTAATTGTAAGTATACAGTCTTTTTAATACCATAAAACACACATACTAAATTCCCTCTCTGAGTATTCTAAACTTCTGAGTATTCTAAACCTCTGAGTATTCTAAACCTCTGAGTATTCTAAACCTTTGAGTATTCTAAACCTCTGAGTATTCTAAACTTCTGCGTATTCTAAACCTCTGAGTATTCTAAACTTCTGTATAGTCTACTCCAGGTATACGGCAGCACCTTTGCTATTGTATCAGTAGGACCTGAGTCTGACTAGCCTGCCGTTTCCTATGGTGATATTACATGTATGGGGTTCTTCTGGTACAGGCACCAGCTCGGTTCAGTTCTGTTCCACACACACAGTATAACTCGAGACTGAGGCTGTTTTTTCACAAGTAGCTGATTCCAAGTCAGGACAGAGTCTTTAAGGAAGAATAAAAGTCAGGACAGTCTTTAAGCAGTCAAGAGCAAGACCAAAGTCTGTTTTCCTAACCATGAATAAGTATCACCCCATCTAATACTGGATGGTGCAATATAGTAAGCGTCACTGGGGGTTGTTTGTAGGAGCCGTCTGCTACACTTTTATCTATCTAAACTCTTCATGTTGACTTTTTACTGACTGCCTGAAAATGCACACCCACATCTCGAGATCTCGGTCTGACCACAACCGATAGGCCTTACCAATGAATTCCTTGTAAAATGCCTCTGCACTCAGTTAGATGTATGCATTTCCATGTATGCATTTAGCAGATGCTTTTATCCAAAGTGACTTACACGCCTCGGTTGTCAGTTACTTTAGGGTCAATCTTCCCTGGAGCAATTCAGGGTTAAGTGCTTTGCTCAAGACCAAGAAAGCAGAAAATAGTCTCAAGCATACCGTACAGTACTCCTTTAAACAAGCATTAGTACATACTGTAGCTGCTTGTGTATGGATTTCCCTCAGTACGGGCCCATTTGGATTTAGTAAAGACTAAGGCTTGTGCTAAGGCTACATGCTCAATTTTAAAGCAGGGCTAAGCAACATTCTGTTTTTCTCTCTCACGAGCTCCCTTTAAAGACTGCTGTATTGCATTGTATTGCACTGCATTCTATTGGAGGCGGACCGCGCTGCTGAACATTGCAAGTGCTGTATCTACCGCTATTGGCCACGGTGGCGCATTCTACACCGTTCATTCGCCGCGTAATGACTAATTTTGGCATCCTAAACAGTATGAAACGGATTAATTAAATGAAAAATGTTGCATAGTGGGCCTTTAAAGGCTGCACGTGTGTGTTTGTGCCTATGTGTTTGTCCTCTGGTTTCATTTAGTGTCTCCCTTTAGAGGATAGCTTTAGTTCTTCTCACTGTTTGCTTCTCTCTCTCTCTCTCTCTCTGTCTCTCTTTTCTAGTTTTCTGTCTGCCTCTCCTCATGCGACTTTTCCCCTGGGTTGAGTACTCAAAGCCTTTTTTTAAAACACTGTTGTCCTTGGTTTGCTCTTTTAGTGTGTGTGTTTTTTGGGGGGGATAATGTTCAGTATTAATAGTGATATATAAATATAACAGTGATTTACTCTATGATTGTAATTTATTTCAACCTCCTGGCCATAACGGGAAAAAAAGGAACCATCTCATAGTGCTTCCTCTGAGGCAGCCAGAAGATTGAGGTATTAAAATGAATATAATTCAAAAGCTAATTCGTGCAACTTCTTGGGACTTCTAGCATGGAGACGGCCAGTTCTGCAGTGCACACAAAAACTCACCAGGAGCTTTACCTAAGCAGAGGGGGTCCAGCCATTTAAGAGACCCAAATCTCTTTCCTGTGTTGTCGGCCGCTAGGCTTTACACTTTCATGCAAATGAAAGCCGCATATCGTTATATTCCCTCCCTACCTTTTCCCCAAAATATAATGGCTGAACTTTAAATTAAATGCTGCATGACTGTCCTATTTTGGCTGAAAGAAGTATAGAGCAAAAGAATAGTATATACAAGGAATTGTACACACGTTCAGGCACACTGGAGAGCAGTGTTTAAATTCTACTGTACTACACAT
>JAGFZM010000165.1:190467-214727 GCA_017657215.1 Limnothrissa miodon | reverse complement strand
TTCAGGCACACTGGAGAGCAGTGTTTAAATTCTACTGTACTACACATACTACATACATGGAGCATTTCATATAGCATGTCACTGATGCATCCTTTCACAAGGTCACATAGCATACTCACCTTGACAATAGAAACAGCTCTAGGACAAAGACATACAAGCTGTATAATGTTGATAGTTGCTTATGTATGTTGTCTATTGTCTTGATGGCCATCATGTATTTACGGTATAGTACATTTAAATTCCTTGTACATGCAAGTATACTTGGCCACTAAAACTGGATTCTGAGGCTGGAATGAACTTGCGTATGTTCACAGTCATCCTACACATAGCGAATGATAACTCGGTGTGTTTGGTAGCGTTTGTTGTTTGTGGAGTTATGCTGAATACTGTTCTAATAAGGAATACAGGTGAAACAATGTTACAACAAAGCAAACTCAGTTTCAGATACCACTCTCTCTCTCACACACATACACACACACACACACTGAAATCATCTTTTAACAAGAAACCTAGTGTAGTGTTAGAAAAAGTTTTGCAGTGGCAAACGAGCCTCCTGACACAACTGGTTTGCTGCCATGGCCCGTTTTCGCTGACACACTCACTATAACAACGAGAGATGACATTCTTTCTCGCAGCCAAAGTCAAATCCCACTCCCCAGGGGACACACCACGCATGAAAAAAGAGAGAGGGACAAAAAAAAGTAAGAGAAGAGAAGGAGTGAATGACTCTGGCTTCTAGAGAAACAAACAAGCTCATCTAGATGTCTGGCTATAGCTCTGGCTGGGGCAGTTCTGCTGGTCCCTACCAAGAGTAATGAACCTTGGGACCTCTGTCACTGCTAACTTGAGCACACACACACACACAAATAGCCTTTATATATGTGTGAGTGTGTGTGTGTGTGTTATTTATTTAGCATCATGTTCATTTTTTAACCCCCCTACCTCCCAATTCCACAACCCAACACACACACACACACACGTGCCTGCCGGCCCCCTGTTCAATCTGATAATGATGTATGAGGGCCAGTGGGCCAGAGCTCCCCACATGACGAGAAAGACGAGCCATCAAGAAACTCCATCTCTGACAGATACATAAGCCAGTGGAAAACAGCATGGAGAGGGGTTTTATGCTTTTATGTAGTTGTTTTCTGGAATTTTCCCTCCAGACAAACCCAACCTGCTGTGGAGGTCCTGTGGAGCACATGGCTCATTCACAAATTTTGAAATAGAAAGATTGAGATTACATGCTAATTTCATGCAAAAGTGCTTCTTCCATTTTTTACTCTTCAAGGGTGATAAGCAGCTACAGCTCCAATTCTATAAAGCTGGGATATTTTGTTAAATGTAAGCAAAACAAACCAATCCATGTTTTATATCTAAAAGTCACACTGTCTATGTAATTTAGAATGGTGCAAAGACAATATCTCTTACTGGGTGTTGGTTGCGTGTGTGTGTGTGTGTGTGTGTGGGGGGGGGGGGGGGGGGGTATGTTCATTTACAATTTGAAGCTGATAGTATCTCTTAAAAATGATAACAGAAAACTTTTTGAAAGATGTCCATCATGCTCACAGTCCCTTTTACTTTCAGGTACTGATTAAGTGGTGAGAGGAGAGGCAGCGTCTGTCTTAAATTAAAGCCTTTCATCATTTGTGTTAATGTCTGAGAGTTGTTTACAGATGATCAATGTTCCTTCCTTTCAACAAGACGAAGGCAGCTGATCCAGGCCTTTTGAAAGTCTCACCGCTTGAAGTTGATAAGCTGACGCTTTGATATTTCAACTTCCCCTTATTTGAAGACACCCAAATTCGCAGGCCAGTAATCTTCAAAACTGATTTTAGAGATAGCCCTGCATAGATAAAGAAACCTCTGATTCAATATGCATCACATGTGAAGCGAAGAACTTTGCCCACACTCCTTCTAGAGAGTGTTTTACATAAATGAATATGGAGTTTGCAGACATATTTTGTCTTGTGGAAGCACATTTTGTGGCGGGCTAGCCTGGTGAATCCTAATGAGAACTGATGCTAGCCCCGATATGGAAGTGAGTGTACGTCAATGCGATGGCCAAGTGGTTCCTGATGGTCTTTAGTGAGTTGAGGAGGGTTTGCTGCCGCACCAGTGACTGCACACACACACACAGGCTCAACTGTCGCTGTCTGTATGAAATGAGTTCAAACAGCTAAAGCATCAAGCATTGTCTCGCATTGACTTAAATCTCCTGACCATGCTGAATGGCCATCTGCATATTTTTATTTAATAAGTTATTTATTATGTCTTATAATGTTGAAAAATGATATTTATCTCTTTATTGTTGGCACTGCTTACTATGCAACTTTCCTTCCTGATATGCTTTACCCCTAGGTCAGAGGGGCATTTTGCCTGACTCCAACACTAAGCCATATCTTTTCACCATGCTGAATGTCAACCTTTTTCATCACTAGCTTTGGTGGGGGGAAACCATGCAATACTAGACGCCCCTTGTGTATTTTGCATTTCAGAACAAAATGACATATCTTAATGTTTTATGTTCAGTTTCCAGTGCAGATGTTTACTCTGAAGGTGAAAGCTCCACACAGTACTCTCATGTGATGTCATGTGATGTGAAACTGTGTGGCCTTGTGCAAGAGGGATCTGTAAAATCCTATTCCTATGGGCTAACAAGCCTGGTGCATTAAACCGGCACTAAGCAACATTCTGTTTTTCTCTCTCACGAGCTCCGCTGTAGCCCGCTGCATTGCATTGTATTGCACTGCATTCTATTGGAGGCGCTCCGCGCTGCTGAACATTGCAAGTGCTGTATCTACCGCTATTGGCAACGGTGGCGCATTCTGCACCGTTCGTTCGCCGTGTAATGACTAATTTTAGCATCCTAAACAGTATGAACGTATTAATTAAAAGAAAAATGTTGCATAGTGGGCCTTTAAAAGTGTCAGCCTCCCATTTTACAGACGCTGGAGCTACCTTAGATGTCAATCAGTTAATTGTGCCCAAAGTAATTACCCCTTCTATAAGAGATAGCATCACAAACGAACAGATAAAAAGACAAAAAAGATATAAATTTCTACCATGCCCGTAAACGTTCAAACCAGTCTCGATAGAACGCGTTGAATTGAATATGTAATTGAAATTAATTAAATACAGACAATCTCCCTTCACTTATAGTCCATCCCAAGTAGGGGCCTAATGACTAAAAAGAGGTGGATAAACTATAAGATATGTGATACAGTATTTTGTGATACAGTATTTTGTGATACAGTATTTTAGTGACTCACTAAAGCAGACCATGGCAGTGAACCTACAGGGTATTGACCATGGCTGATATCATATCAGTACCATGACTATATGCTTCCTTCGTTCTCAGGCTGCTTTTAAATTGGTACCATCACTAGATGCTTAATTAGGTCTCCCTATATTGACTAAACTCATTTCATACCAAACTCTCCCTAAAAAGTTATTTATCTTCCCCAAATTAGCTGTTGTTGAACATTAGTTTCATATTCCCCAAAATACTCAATATGTGACTCATTATCATTTACTTGTACTAATGAGTACAGTCAATAGAATGCATGAACAGTTTTGAATACTATTGTCTAGTTATTGTGTCATCATTGTTACCATAAGTGTTTTATGCATTATAACTATTGCTGAATGGCTTTACAATGCTTTATGAGAGCTCAAGTGCATTGAGAGTATTTTCACAAGAGTGTATACTCATGTTCAATTCTGTTTATTATGTTTGTTTGCCCACTTAAGCCCTGATCCCAAGTGAGGTTGACTTGTGTCCATAGGGGGTTAGCTAAGCGCTACATGCTAATTGCAGTGTGGCTATGATGTAATCAGTAGGCATCTGGCGAGAGTGGGGCATGCAATTCTGATCTACGCCATTTCTAATTGCCTTGTGTTACAGCACCCTTGGGTGCAATAGACTCTGACAGCGACTATACATCCTCCCCTGCTGTTGTGTGTGTTTGTCAAACAAGGCCTCTAAAATATTCATCCCCCAGAAATAGACGGTGGGGTTTCTATAGTGCCAGCGATGTCACTTCCTCCCCTGCCCCCTTGCACCCCACCGCCCCTGCGTCCACATAGACAGTGCATCCGTCTCTGGGTATGCGTTGTCGTCCTGTCAGATTGTTGACTTGTGTTTTCTGTGTTTTGTTCCCTCCCCACGCACTCATTTCGCCCTCAGTCCAGTAGCTTTGCACAAAGCACTCCGGTGAAATCATCACAAAGGCACCTTGTAAAGGCAATGGCTGTCTCTATTGAGGATGGAGTCTGGAGACTTTTTACATGTCTGGAAAAAAACACCCGCAATCAGACATTACCACTATCTTAAAACAGAACGGAATACACAATATTCCATTCGGGCAAACAGTCATTAAAGTTCACCGCATGCAGTGTCTTCTATTTGTTTGTTTTGTTTCGTCTGTTCGTTTGCTCTCTTGCTTGTTTTGTTAGTTCCTTGGCACAGTGGATCTCCTGAGCTGCCTGTGTGATAAGGTGTTTCCATCAACAGCCTGAGGTTGTGCCAACTGCACACCACCGTCTCTCTGCAGGCAGATTAGAAAGCCATATCTGTAGGCTTTAAAGCCTCTATATGTAGGATTTGTAGTATGACATGGGTGACTTCACAGCAAATTAGTGCGGATACCCACAAACAACCTCACTCTCTGCTTACTGTAACAATCCATTAGGCTCAACCACAGTTGTTTGCCTTCATGTGGAGGTTGTATTTACTTACTTTTATTTACTTACTTAGTTGTTTAAATATATAGTCATTTTTAAATCCCCAAATTTAAAAGGTTGAGTTTTTTTTCAAGATATAAAAATGGACCTCAGTATGACATTATCAATCATATTTTCTCTTCCTTATATGATGCACTCGACAGACTCCGTGTTTAGCTACAGTAAGTAACATCACACAGGGGTTAAACTCTGTTTTTGTTTGTTTGTTTTTACTTTTACTTTTGTTGTGTGTTTGTGTATATTGACTAAAGCTATGTTTTTATTTTACTTGCCGAAGAACCCCAAAAAATCGAGTTGAGTTGTCATCTTGACAAATCTGGCCGGAGGAGACGTCATTAGGCTACTAGCACGGCATCTTCCATGGGCACATTTGCCCGAATAAATAAATAAATAATGCAGCACATGGCTTTGTTAATGAGGTCCAGTGCTCATGCAGATCCAATTCAAAAGAAAACACAGAGCCAAACATAGCAGTGCAGACATTAATAATGAATGATGTGTGCTTAAGGTTTCAATAATGAAAAAATTATGAAAAGTGCACCATTTTGCTGCGCTCTTTACTCTCAAACCAGACACAGTTCACAAGCTAAACTATGGCACTACTGTACTTGACACAAAGCAGTAATGAAGTTATAATCTGTTACCATTAAGGTGCCACTTTAGATGAGGGTACATGTATTCGTCATTAACTAGCTTATTAACATGCACATTACTAGCCCCTTATTAATGCTTTAGTCTGCATTATTCTACCCATAGTAATCCATTAACAGGACCTGGCTGGCACCTGCCAATACTGCCATAAGCATCAAAACCTGGTTTGGTGCCTATGTCATCACAGTGCTTGACTGGCTATACCTATACCCTGTTGAGAGTCTATAGGGTATTATCAAGAGGAAAATGAGGGCCGCCGGACCCAAAAAGAGCATCAGGGAAATCTGGGCTTCCATAACTCCCAGGCAAAGCCACAGGTGATTGCCTCAATTCCAGGGCGCATCGAGGCAGTGATTAATGGCAAAGGGATTCCCAACCAAGTATTAGGTTGTATTCAGTTCATAAGTCAGCCCCTGCATGAATTGCCAGGCTAGCGCCACCTAGTGTGTCCACTCAAAAATCCCATTTCGCTCTTGAACAGTCAGGGATCAATTCATAAGTTTAGATGTTCTCTGAGAACAATCCACTGTTGTAGGTCTATTGTTTTTAAAGTTCACAGAAAGTGTCATCCCATAGGAACAAAGACCACTTCAGGGATTCTAGAACCTTTGCACAAGGTAAATGCTTGCGCATAAAAAGAGTCACAGTTAAAGTTGAACGATACGTATACATTACAGTTTTTGATCCAACTATGCTGACATCCAGATAACATAATTTCAGGGAAGATCAAAATATAACTGGGAGGTGTGTGTGTGTGTGTGTGTGTGTGTGTGTGTGTGTGTGTGTGTGTGAGTGAGTGTCTTATAATGTTTTTTTTTTATTTTTTTCTATTACAGTTTGCAATCTTTTTCACAACGTTCAAACTTTGGATTGAGTTTGTCTTTCTTGTCCTCATTATATCCCATATTTTCTTTTTTTTTTCTTTCTTTCTTTCCTTTTTCCAAATACCTGGGTCTGTTAACTAACATAGATTGTGACTTCTTGTAGATCATCTTGTGTTTTTAGAGAAGTTCTTAGCAAGACACAAGCTACAAAACTAATGAGCAAAAATTGTCCCAACACAACAAAACAAACACACACACAGACACATATACATACACCCAATGTAGATCCAGACACGTTTGAGAGACTTCTGCTGAGAGGGCTATTGTAAATCCCAAACACAACAATGCAAAGGCCACATATAGAGGCCTTAAAGACCTTATCACTGACGTACGAGCCTGGGCAAAGCTCTAGAGTATCTCTGACCTACAGTAACGTGTCAATCTTGTCTTCACCTCTCTCTTCTCCTCCTCGCCATGGAGTCTTCCTTCTCTGCGGCTTGAAAGTATTTCCTCAGGTCCTGGAAACAGCAATGCCTTATTCATGCCTCTCCTTTGTAGACGCATCAGACTGTCAGGGCTTTCAATATACCATGCCTAATACATACTTGACAATGGCGGTAGGTTAGCAATCTAATCTGGCTACCACCTAAAGCGCTAAAGTTCCTGAGGAAAAGACGCCTTTTGATTAACAGGCATTCCTTGTAGCAGGTGAGACAGAAAAAGTCCTTTCATTTCCTTATTTCTCATCGGCACGGCATGAGGATAATGGAGTCACAGGAGGAACAGCGAGATGATTCGAAAAGATAAAAAGGTGTGTGTCAAAATACAGCAACATACACTTTGTCCCATCCTCCTTTAAAAATCACTCATTATTATGATTTGTACTAGCGTTACAATAATACTTCTGTCAGATCAGAGTCTAAAAAATGGTTAAAAGATAGATAGATAGATAGATAGATAGATAGATAGATAGATAGATATTGCCAGTAGAAGTTAAAAATTTAGATAAATATTATAATATTGTTAACTGCAGGGGTAATTTACTTCCCAATGCACACGTGCTAATATTTATGTTATGATTTTGAATATCTAGGTTTTGACTCCATAATTCAGTTTAAGAGCACACAACATTCTGTATAAATAATCAAGGGTGTTTTAAGTTTGCTATGTGTGAGTAAATAACCTATTTCTTTCGAACTAGTTTATGACACTGGGGAGAAGCTGTAAAGTATTTTAGTCTCATCTTATTAGATCATTATTGATTCATTTTTGGTCCAGGTAGTTAAAGATATGAAATATTGATTACAGACTCTTGTGTCTCTCTGCACACACATAACTCATCTGTTGTGCCTCCATTATAACAGCAAAGAAACATATAGTGTTTTCACTGACAAACGCATTTCTGAAATTAGATAGTCCTGACAAAAAATCAAGTCAAATCAAAGTCAAATGACAATTTTAAAGAAGGAAGATATGGTAGTGTAGGGGTGGGTGGCCTGTCTTGCCTTCCTACTCTAGATATCTTGGGACCTCATGGGGCATTAAAAAAAGAAAAAAAAAAACCTCAACAGTCAAAGCTGCTGAAGAAGAACGAGCGAGTGAGGAGAGTCCTCTCATGCCACTCGGCTGAATCCTCCCAGTATGGAGCAGAACAAAACCCTCTTGCTCCCTCTCTTCCTCCCTCTCATCTTCCTCTTCCTCCCTCTCCTCTTTCCTCCTCTTCTCATTTGGAGCTCTGCAGCTTCGACTGAATGAAAGGAGCCTCAGTCTGCGTGGCACAGCTCTGAGTAAGGGAAGGACCCAGTGAGGGATGAGAGGGGAGGGGAAGGAGTGAGGTTGGGCTGGGATGGGTGGGGGGGTGTTCATACCCTGTATATATATATATATATATATATATATATGCCCACCTACTGTGAGCAGAGTTGGAGCCAGGCAGGGAGGGGGAACGGGGGGTTGGAGAGGTGGTGACGGAGGGAGTGGAGGGTGGTCTGACGGAGGAATCAGAGCTCAAATGACTCCTTGTTTGCTCTAATTTAGGCAGCAATTTTTAGGTAGCATTTTTTCTTCCTTTTCTTTCTTCCCATCCTCTCTCCCTTTTTTCCCCTGTATTCCCTTTCTCTTCTCTCTCTCTCTCTCTCCCGAGCCTCTTGATCATTCCTCCTCTAATCTTTTAAACAGTAGATAAGATACAGTAATGAGCTCCCAAAGATGAAGACACTGGCACTAAAATGCAGGCCATTCAAGCCTTTGTTAAAACCTTAATATATTTTCAGTAAGCAATTTCACATATCCACTCTCAGTCTAGCTGTCCTGATTGTAAATTTGTGATTGTGACACACTTCAACTGCTAAATAAGGAAAGCATGATTAAGAGCAGCTCTTTAGGCCTGGTTTGAGAAGAAATCTGTGGGCTCCCCTCATTTTAACATATACAGCAATTTACAATAAATCAATGGACCATAGTGACTTAATTTCAGTTTCATTTCACTATGCCCCATTCACCTAACATTGGTTTTCAACTTGTTACTTGGTCTAAATTGCATAAAAGTTTCTTGTTTCTTTTCCTACAGACAGCATTCAGTGACCATGAACAACAGGGCTATGAGGATTGATTCTTTAGTCTGCTCACTGCTAGACACTTCACACAATTGGTTAACAGCTTTATATTCAAGTGAGTGTTGACTGCACAAATGTCCCATATATAAGCTGCTCTATGGAATAGAAACACTATGAATTGGCCTACCTCAGCTTTTCAGCTATTGATTCCAGAACAGATGATCATTCCAGAACTGGTCAACTTTCTTTTAAGAACGAATGAAAACTAAGATAACTATTGTAGCTTAAATTTGAGGTCTTTTTAAATATTCCCTTAGTTGATTATTTACTTATATACATCTGTGTGCATCCTTATTCTGCAACAGTCGATTTTCCTTCATGTGTAGACAAAAAGAATGGAAAAAGATTCTTAAATGCTAATTAGGCACTAATTAAAAAAACACAAAATATTAGTTCAAAAGAATGTCCATTGAAGTTGGATCAAAGTTTGTTTTTGTTTGTTTCTAGATCACAAATATGGGCTAGAGTATACCTCTGTTGGGATCTCTGTCCACATAAAAGAACTATCGTAAACATTTGGATTTGAAAATAGACTCTTATGATCAACTCCCACTCCACCCTCTCCAGTACAAACACACATGTACCCATTACCCATCATGGATTAAAATAGTGTTTGTAATTAAACTGACACACACTTTCAGACAAAGACTGTACAGTTATGAATATAACCTCATTTCAATGTAGAAGAAGACAAAATTGGAGTCAAAATGCTTAGTGGGGTTATGAATGAGAAGAGATCATTGCACATGCCACTGTAAAAAACGAAAAGCTATGACAACTTCAATATTCAAGGTAACTTGATGCACAGAATTATAGAAACCTATAAATGTTAGTTTTTGTGTTGTGTAAACTCAGCAATTCTGTTAAGTTACCTTAAATATTTAAGTCATAGCTTTTCGCTTTTTACAGTGTGTGATAAACATATGTTTTTTGCACCCTGAAATTAAGGTACCAGCCATCATCATAAAAATGTATAACTGCTGTTAAGGCACACCCCTATTTTTTCTTTTTTTCAAAAGAACGGCATACCCAAATTGAAAGCTTGACAGTTCCTACATAGTTTTAGACTCAGGGATGTGCCTCATACCATTGGAAAGGTGACACCCTCAAGTTTTGTCTAGAGGAATATGTATGTTTCTGTGACATATGGACACAGAGTTATAGAGGTTGGAACTAAGTTTTTTTTTCCGCTCATTTCAAATGTCTATGAACTAACTAAGATATGAAGGTACCATCCATATGATACCCCCAAATAAAAAAATCTTAGTCCTAACTCCATCTCTCAACCTGTTACACAAAAAAATTGAAGTCAAAAGACCAAAAATATGATTTTTGAATATACATTTTTGAAAAATATGTTAATGCGTTTTGATTGGGACCCCTATGTAAATTCCCATAGAGACTTTTTGTAAACAAGAGGGCCTACTGACATTCAAAAGTTTATAACTTGAAAACCCCTTTACCTAGAAACATAAAATTGGTTTCAAATGAAAGCCAAGACCCTGGGCTTTCATGTAAGTTTGCTTGATTTGAAGTAACTCCTTCTGGCATTGAATGACAAAAGCATAAAGCATATCCATAGCTTTGTAAAGTGCAGTATTTCATTTCTAAAACAGAACATGATGGAATATTACAGATATATTTACAGAGGATCGAATTCACACCTGGTATTACCTTCGATAATTTCTCTGAAACATTTAGCAGAAAGGAAAAGTTTCCGTAAACTTTGCTGACGTAATCCATTTTGTTTACTCACATGATGCATTCAGATGGGACCAATTTTTCAGGTAATTTATACCTCACCCTATGTCACCTCATAAAACCAATCCTGTTCGAATAGCTCTTAAGAATAACTCAGTGGCCTCAGCAGCCTTCATATATCCAACTCAGTGGCTGTCTTTTGTTGAGGACTGAGTTCATGGCTTCCAAAGGATTCCTTAGGTGCTATGACTCGGTTGCAAAAAAAAAAAACCCAAGGTATGGCCCACGGTTAAGGCCAAGCAGTTAATGACACACAGGGCAAGGTCATAGTGAGGGAGTGTCAGGTGATATTCAGAGGCCAGGTCAACACAGCAGCACTCCATGGTACACTTGTATTCGGGAAAAACAGCCCCCTACCACTCGTATGCCCTCTCACAAAGAGAAAGACTGACACAGCATGACTTTAACGTCATCTAGTATCATCAACAACATCTGCAGTAGCCCTGTGGTGCTGCAGATGTTTCTCCAACATATGCCAAATTTCTTGAGCAAACTGAATTGGGATGAACATTTAAGCAAGTCAGTGTTCAGCTATGTCTAAATGTTTTTAGTCATAAAAGCTTGTTTAAATAATAAAAACTTGAGTTTTAACATGCATCACAAAATGGTAATGTATGCATCAGAAAAAAGTGTTATCACTTGTTTACTATTTACCCTTGAGCTGTTCAGTAGAGCAATTTTAATTTTATGTGTGACTGTTGCGAGACAGTTTAGTTGCATCTGCAGCACTGTTCAGTCATGAGTAGTCATTGCTTACAACGTCCTGGAGGCAAAGTATACATTGACTGTGTGTTTAAAGTGGCAGCGGCATGACATAGATGAGTTTACCATGTGTTGAAATGTGGATCATGGCAGAACTGATAACCGTCCTGTGTATACATTAACTGACAGTTTGTATTGCCAGGGTAAAATTACTGAAAGCTGCAGACACTGTTCTTAGTGTTGAAGGCTAACATGACCTATTGGCAAGGACTTGCTGCTGTAAATCTTACTGGAGGTTCACAGGGCTGCCAACTTTTCAAAAAACCTTGGAGTGAGATTTTTCCCTGGAAGGGAGGGGGGGGTGTCAAACTGGAGCATCTAATCCTGCCTCTGATATCAGCTTCAGCTCGCGAGTGGTGCGCCACCTACGTTAGGGGAGCACTCTGCAGGTTATAAGAAACACCTCTGCCTGTTCGGCTTGTGTAATCGATCAGTCGCAGGAAGTGTTTCAGCTGATGCATAGATCAGATAGATAAAATTAATTTTCGGCGTGTGACATCGGAAGTATGGCGTGTGCGTGTGTGAAGACAGTCAAAAGCGTGTGTCTCACACTCAACGCGTGTGAGTTGGCAGCCCTGGGTCCAAACACCTAGCCGACACAGTGGTTGAAGCCACACAATGAGATGCCGTGTGTGATACTTCTCTCGATTCAAACCAGAGATTCATTGTTCGAATGATGGTAAAGTGATGGTGGGAAGTGGCCTTCTTAACTTTGAATTGCTGAAGATGGGAAAATTGTGCCACAAGGATGATGGACAGCTCCAGCTCTGAGATCACAGAAGCCTTCAAAGATTTTATTTGAGATCTGGCTACCCAAAAAGGTGAACAAAAGGATGTTAACAATAAAAAAGTTGTCATCACGTTTATTGTTGTTTGTTGTATTTAAAGGCTATTAAACTACTAAATATTGATACATGTTTCAGTAGGCTATACCTACTCATAGGTGGACCAATTGATGTAATCTCCATAACCACCTTAGCTGAGGATCCTATCCCATACGCTACATCACACTTCTGTTTAACTTCAAAGCAGCAAAGTCGCTTGATACAAACAGACTAACCATGTCTTAAAGACCCAGCACTTCCAAGACCACTTGCCCTAAAACATCTAACTACCTGGGATGCACTTCTATCCAATTCCCTACAACCCCCCCCCACACACACACACACACACACATTCTTTTTACTGCCATTTCCATCACACTCCTGAATTATCATCTCCTGCCAATTTCCTTTCAGCAAGTCACACTTTTAGTCAGGTCTGTAATTGGCTTGTAGCTTTAGCATTAAACCTCTTTGTAAATCGCTTTGGATAAAACCTTTAAAATCTTGCTAAAAATGTAGCTTGGTTTTTTATCCTTTTTTAAGTCACTTTGGATAAAAGTGTCAGCTAAATGCATGAATGTAAATGTCATCATTTTGTAAACCTGTTCATTTATAGTGATTGAGTGCTTTATTATTACCTTTCTGTCTCGCTTCACATTATACAACATACAACAATCTTCATATATTTATGAATGTGCATGGTCCCTTTTAAATAAACTAGTAAAAAAACGTATCATGTTATCTGTCTATTAACTAAAGCATGGGGAGGGGGTATAAAAAGATGATATAATGTAAGGGGAGGTGGTGGGGTGTGTTTGAGTATCTCTCAGTATGAGGATGAGCTCGCATACCCTGTGAACTGATCAGCAGACCTAGGGGCGGATCAATGCACAGGCTAGAGATAGCTGGAGCCCCCATTGGTCAGTATAAACATACTGTATATAGGACTGCTTTTGTTTGAATGTATGCAGTACTAAGGCAGTACCCCTAAAGTCATACTGTATAGAGGAAATTACACAGCACCGGTCTCACTGAGCTGGTAAGGTCTAGCATACATCATCAGCTTTTCACAGTGTGTAATGTCCCCACTGAGGACACCTATCTGACATTTGAGAAGAGTTTGAAAAGAAAAATTAAGAAAGAAAGAGAGAGAGAGAGAGAGAGAGAGAGAGATTGTAATGGGCAGTTCTTTTTAGTAAACTTTTTGAATAACGCAAGATCATTAGTTCAGTTTTTGACATTCATAATAGAGTTCTTCGTATCCTCCCAAACTGTTTTCCATTTTGTTGATTCACTGACTTGACAAGACGGGTCAACCAAGCAGACCATGACATTTTAGTTGATGTCATTCAGTTAGAAAAAAAGAACTCCCCTGACAGAAATGCCCTGTTCCTCTGTTTAAAATGGCTCCCATAGCCAGACGAACCTCTGAAGTCTGTTACAATAACTTTGAACAAAATCGATTTAGCAATTTATGGATCTGAAGCCCAAAAACCCATGTAAATGCCATTGTAGCGAATGATAAATAATCTACAGTACATCAAGAGGAAGTGTTTATGTTTGAGGCCCATCTAAAGACTATTTTGGCCTATATTTACAATATAAGAAATGAAGGTTGTCTACTCTTGTCACTCAAAGGTTCTGAGCCTGGTTCATTTGTCCTGTTCATCCATTATGGAGTCGGGCCGCAGTTAATAACTAGGAGGGAGATTGCCTTGCAGAGTCTGGCCAGAAAATGGTGTTCTGTTTAATCATGTTTGTGGATTAGCACTTACCAGTGTCTGAGTGAAGTAATTACGTTTTGTGGAGAAATTCTTGCTAGATGTTCTTATAAGCAGTGATAAGCTGTGCCCTGTACACCCATTGAAAAGTGATTGCCCAGTATCATACCTAAAGTCATGAAATGTGTTGTTACAGTAGAAGACATTAAAGCTTTTATACTGTTTTTTTCAGGTACCTTTTAGCAGCCTCATAGGCAGTTTGACGGTTAAATAACTCATTAGAGGATCAGCAAAAGCTCTCTTGGGTCCCCCATCACCTGAGAGTGTAAGGGAAGCCTTCAGAGAAAGCGGAATAAATTTCTTCTGAGACAGTACAAGCAGAGCAAATCCAAGTAATTGCCAACAGCGCTTACTTTAAATATGTGTGAGTTCAATGTACTTAGCTTATTGCTTCCCAGGTGGCATTGCTGGGTTTTGATCTCTCTTTTTTTTTATTATTATATTTATTGCATTTATTGATTGAGAGACCGGAAGTGAATGGGAGAGAGAGCAGGGATGGGATCCGGAAAGGACCACGGGCGGGAATTGAACCCGCTGGCGTACGGTGCAGGTGCCCCAGACAGTCGCGCCACAGCTGGGGCCGGGTCTTAGTCTTTTTTCCAACACTGTCACCCTATTACTAACATTATCATGACAACCTTTCCCCGCTGTCAGGTAAACCCTCCATATGCCAGAGCATTACCAGAGTTTTGGAGTGTTTAGAAAGGGAGCCAGATGAAATGGTGGTGAAGGTATTCAATTTCGTTGTGAAGTGGATTTGTATATACCTACTACACATATAACATGCCATGGAGGAGTAGATAGATTGATAGATAGATAGAAAAACAGACACCAATACTGATGCTGGCAATGTCCATGTAAGACCATGTGAAAGATATGCCATAGGGCTTTAGTGTAGTGGTCCCTCTCAAAGCGATGCTTATATGAACCGAGCACACAGTGGCAAGTACGCGTGACCTATTAGATTTCTTCTGCCAGGGCTCCGGTCTCATGTTCCGGCATGGTCTCTGAGTCAGCACCAGTGCGTGCACCGGGGTTTAATCTGAGAAGGGGGCTTGTCAGGGCTCATCCACAGGCCTCCCTCCGGAAATTTCTCCCACGGGCTTCAGCTGCTGCATAATTCGGATCAAGCTCCACTCGAAGGCTTGGGAACCCCAACGGTGTCACTGATATTCAACTGTGTCACAAGCCATCCCCTCCAACATGTTTTCTTTTCTTTCACATTCTTTGATTTAGTGTAGGAAAGAGAGAACCATTTCTAAAACACCTTGGGGTATTTTTACAGTCCCCTGCTCACCTAAAAACCCTAAATGCATGAGTTAGATTATTCGCCGGGGTTACGAACCAAGGCAACCTAACCACCCCCCACCCCCCATTTTTTTCAGACAGTTGCAATGCAGCACTACAATCAGCAGTACCAGTAGGCCTAATCTGTGGCTCTTTGGTGCTTTTCAGAGTCAGAGCTCAAAGCAATTGTTACAGAGGCAGTGAAGGAAAAAGCAGGAAAAAGGAATAAGATTTTTTTTCACCGTTTACATCTGTGTGAGGGTTTTGGTCTTGTGTCCCTGTGTCTTGGGTACATGAATCTTAGATATATCTTACATGTATCTTGAGTTTGGTTTCACTTTTGTTCTGTGTCTAGTCTTCCAAAATGTCAATTTTTCTGTTGGTCCATATGCCTATGTTTATCTTGTGTCCACCATAGAATTATAGACGTGTATATATATCTATACACGTCCACACCACTGATCTCTAAAGAATATTCTTTAAGGTCTGCACAACAGAGCTAGAATCAGAATTGTCAGTCACTATTTCCAGGCTACTACTGTAGCATGCTAGGAAGGTTCTACCTATGTTACCACCACCTACAAACATTCTCCTGAGCTTTTACATAAAATACCCTATTTAGTGCAATATGTAATAAAATCAGTAGGGCTGTCAAAGCTCTTCAACACCTTCCCTGAAAGTTTTCTCTTTGGGGTTTCTATAGCAACTTCAGAACCTTGTAGAGCGTGGACCTAGCACTGTGCTATCTCTAGCAGTTTGTTACTCTAGCCCTGTGTTCAACTTCATTCATCAGAGGTAGTGTCTTAGTGAACTCTCCTGGTTGCAAGATGTGTTCAGGGGAACCTCATTCAGTTCCCTTCCAGGGATCATAAACTTGATTCCTCAAGTGCTCTTATTTGTAATCATCAGCTCCCCTATTCTCCTCCTGGTTTGCTGGACCTTTAGCAAAACCTGAAGGGGATCCTTGATTAGTCTTGCCCCCTCCTCCCCTCTCTGAAGTTTACCCTCCATGTTCACTCAACCTCACTTGCCCTGTGTGGACAATCAAGATGCAATCTCGGCCCGCACTCCTTTCAAACTCCCACCTACCCTCCCTGCCTGTGGTTCTTGTTCTCTGGCTTGCTGAATGATGGACCCAACAGGACTCAGGACTCAGCAGGTTCGCTGCTTTTATCTCCTCTTCAAAGCTTTAGAGAGCTATGTTCCTATAGCTACAGTACACCAACTCTGCCTGTGTTCATGCAGTGATGATGGTGAAGTTATGTTACATGTTGTAACATAGGCCTTTACCACTTAAAGGGCCAAAAACATTTCAAAGCTTCAGGAAATTCAAACTCCTCATCACTAATAATAAAGAGTTACAGGTCAGGTGAGATTAACACAGAACAACTAATGGAAAACCTAAAGGGTTAGGGTTAGGCATCATTTCAAACCATAAATAAAGTTGTTTCCCTATATGGCTTTGTGACACGCCCAGTTGTAAATGCTTATATGATAACGTTATGATGCCAGTGTGTAACATCATCAGTTACAAATGTAATAAATGTGTTATAACACTTTATGACGTTTTACTGAGTGTCCAAGTGTATTCAGAATCACATGACTTTAACCAACCAGAAAATGTGTGTATTTAAATCAGCTTGTGGTTTGTGTCAAGGTTCTGGAGTACCTATAGTGTGTCTAGGAGAAGTGATTGTCCCTCATCACGCTCCCATGCCTAAATCCATGGCTTGTAGTCGAGCCGTGAGTCTCCATCTTTATTTCAATCAGCCCTCTGGACTGGACTGGACTGGACTGTATGATTTGACACCGCTGACCCGTCAATCATGCATAGGCAAAGGTGTGTCAAGAGCACGCTGAAGGTAAGCAGAGCTAAAACAAAGCCCCCCCCCCACACACACACACACACACACACAAAAACACACTCACACTCAAACACACATAACCCATTTGGAACTGAATATGTTATTTGTCCCCCCTCCCGTTCTGACACTGTTGTGTTTATCTGCCTTATTGAATTACTAATGTTTGTGATTTGTGCTAGGTTTGTGGGAGTGTTGTTATATGTATAAATATGTGTGTCAGTGTGTGTGTGTGTACGCCTGTATTTCTCATCCCAATACATGTAAAAGCACAATTTGAAGAAACATATATTGTGTACAAAATTCCCTGGATTCCAATAGGACAGTTTATATCCAGGGACGTACTGCGCAAGCGCGATTTCCTTTCTATTGAAAGCGCTACTCTAGACAAGTTGTGTATGTTACCGCACTACTGTAGTATCCAAAGTTTGTAACTATCCGCGCCCTGTTGTGTTCCGTTGTGTGTTATTGACCAAGTAAGTTACTATTGCACAGTAATAGTACTGTTGTAATTTTATTTTCTCGACAGGAGTTCGTTCATTGTTTCATAGTTGTAACGTTACACAGGTTATACACATGAGCTACTGTATATACCGGGAGTTGATTTATTATGCTAGTTGGAAACGCTTATTTCATTAATATAGAAAAGGAATTTTCGTTAACAGCATTAAACCGGCACTAAGCAACATTCAGTTTTTCTCTCTCACGAGCTCCCTCTAAAGCCCGCTGTATTGCATTGTATTGCACTGCATTCTATTGGAGGCGGTCCGCGCTGCTGAACATTGCAAGTGCTGTATCTACCGCTATTGGCCACGGTGGCGCATTCTACACCGTTCGTTCGCCGTGTAATGACTAATTTTAGCATCCTAAACAGTATGAAACGGATTAATTAAATGAAAAATGTTGCATAGTGGGCCTTTAATATTCACCATCATTTATGTTCATTTGTATTCTCTGCTACACTTAACGGGAGATGTACATTATAAATCATGTGGGCAAATAACTGCATGTTTGTAGTCTACCGTTAAACTGTTGTAGAATAGGCCTACTTATCACCTCATAGCGCTACCTCTCCAAAAGGTTTGATGTTGCCTAGTGGCGATATTATGAACAGAATGTTTATTTCTGCATTCCTACTTGATTAATTTCTTTATTTTCTTATTTTCCGTGTAGAAACCACACACACACATACACAAACAAATACATATCTGGAATCAATGATACCAACACAGCCTAGATTGTGACTGAATGGCCATCTTGCCAGAGGGTGTACAACCAGTTAGCACAATACTTTCCCACATAACGTTTGAATAATGCATAAAGCAAAGAGGAAAGCATGTATAAAGCATTTGTAAATGGCAAAACATGATGCAATGGCGTTTTTCACACTCTGCAGACTGTGCAGGGGGGAAAGGTAAACATTAGGACGGCTTTGAAACATCTCAGCAAACAGTCTTTGCAGCCTGTATGCCATAATGGGTTTTAGAGCGTGTCTCATACTCAAAAATGGCATGAGCAAAAATCGAATAGCCTCTTCTACTTTGCTAAGGCCTTGTTTTAGTAGACTAGCATGCATTATTCTAAAATGACTTCAGACATAATGTTTGCTGGGGACTGCAAAGGTTGACTTCCAACATGTAACATACCTGAGGGGGTCGGGGGATTTTAAAGTTTGGGCACTTCAAAATTCATAGCCAATAAAATTAAACATTAAGTGAAAACCATTTGCAGATATTTGCAAATACATAGAAAAACATCCTGGTATTTTTTTCAACCATGCTAGATACAAATAAATGTCAATACACTCTGTACAGTTGCACAGGGAGTACTGAAAGGACAGGAGAGCCATCACCCTGGTGTGTTTTCATTTATCTTTGCTTCAAATCGAATGTAAGATGATTTTTACAAAAGCATCTGCTAAAAAATCATATCAATAAACAAAACTATAAAAAAACATGGTCTTCCAACATGGCTCCCTCCACTTTTAACTACAGAGACTTGTCAGGTTCTCCCTCCCTCTCACAACTCATATTCATAAGAGCGAAGAACAGTTGACTCACCAAGCCATTAGTTCCCCACGGACCCTTTTTTATGGCACACATGGGACCAGAGCCACAGATTCATTTCACCTGGCGGTTTAATTTTTAAAGAGCACTACTCGTGGCATTAAATAATAGATGCGGCTAAAACTATTCCAGTAGTGGCTGGTAGTGTACATGTACATTTGAAAGCGTTGGACTGCCTGGCATGCATGCTGACGCTGTCAGCCTGTCCACCTCCTCTCCATTACTCTGGCTACGGATCAGCAGAGAAAGAAGGAAAAAAATCAGTGATTGTTGGCCATTCCAAGCTTGTCATTACAGGAATAGTGTCCCCCAGGTGAATTACCTCCAGCTATACAAACAAACCCACTCCCTTCCGTCATTTCTTCTCGTCTCCACCGAGAGGCATACATTACATGAGTCATTTTTATGCCTGTCCGACACTGGCTCTTTGGCCATTACCATGGCAACACTTAATGCATTTGGTATCTGCAGGCAGGGACGCCGCCACAAGCAATTTTGGGCCCTGTGAGAGACAAGACATTTGGGCCCCACAAAACAATATAAATATAAATAATGAAGACCACGAACATCAGCTCTGAGGTGCATGCTCAAGGCGAAGGGAGCCTGTGTTTTGGGTGAGGACAAGGCCTGGGGGGTCTGTCAGGTCTTTCCCTCCGGCTCACTGCTTTCAAGGCCTGGCCACCCACGCTTCAATACTCCCATCAGCACAGAGACTATTGGCAAGTTTGAGTTTGTTGCCGCAAGGTAATATTTGCCTCAGAGCGGCCATGATGATTTCATTCATTGGAATTCTCTGCTTCAAAGCCCGTGAAACACCACTGAGGGTGTGGATTTGCAGAATGGCAATCAGAACTGCTGTGTTATGGACTGATAGTATATAGGCTTCAGGGCAGTAGAGAGAGAGACAAAACAAAACAAGACAACCCGTTACCTACAGTAAGGAGTAATGTATTCAATGCTATTGCTAAAACATATTCAGTGCTATTGCTAATACTTATTCAATGCTATTGCTATTGCAATGCTAATGCTACATACAATGTTAATAACTTATTAACTTATAACTTATTCATTCTAATGAGGATGAATCACTGTTCAATGATTTGCTTCAGAGTGACTCCTTGCTTTTAATATTAGATTAGATTCAACTTTATTGTCATTACACATGTATAAATACAGTGTAACAAAATGCAGTTTAGCATCTCATCAGAAGTGCAAAGAGCAGCAAGTGCAGAATATACAGTATAAAGTGTATACAGTATAGATAGTATGTACTAGGGATGTCTTGATCAGGTTTTTTTGCCCTCGAGTCCGAGTCATTGGATTTTGAGAATCTACCCTACCGAGTCCCAATCCAATACTTCTATAATACATAAAAAAAAAAATTAAATAAATAAATAAATAAATAAAGATGAGCGAAGAAACAGATTCAGGATGTATTTCCTTATGTAATAAAAATCTTATTTTAACATTCTACAACTCTGTTAACAAACAGAGCGCTTCTGTGAGGTAGCCTGGACAATCAAGTAATAATAAATTATTCACTTTTGGACTATAGTTGTGTAAAAAAAAAAAATAATGACAATATATATATATATATATTCGAGTCCTGATCGGAAGGCAACGTCCAATTCCGATCGAGTCTGAAACCGCGTCTGGGCCAATTTCCGATTTCCAATCACGTGATCGGATCTGGACATCCTTGGTGTGTAGAGTATATACAGTTAATGCATATTGCATAATGCCTATTGAAGTGTCTGTTGCCTGTTTACAGTATATACAGTTAATGCATATTGCATAATGCCTATTGAAGTGTCTGTTGCCTGTTTTCACACTAGTTGTACAGGGAGTGTGTTCGTTGAGACATTTTCACAGTCATGCCAATGAGGTTAAGAAGTAAATAGTTTGGAAAAGAAACATCAATGCTGTGCTATCAAACACTGATTTAATAGGCTACTTACATTCTTGCGTTGTCCTGAAAATGGCCATTAATATTCTTGTTGAAATGAAACCCAACTCATACTGGAAGCACATGATGGACATCCACAAGAGGTCACGAAAAATCAATTTCAGGCGCGTAATGTATATTCATACCGTGTATGTTCAGAATTGCATTATTGCGATCACAATCACATAGCAAATGCGTCAGCGGTTGTCTGTGCGCAATCACTCGCCCGCTGATGACAGCAGCGACTGCAGGACGGAGGTCTCCACCCGAATCCCTAATCAATCGACACGCGACTAGCAGTCAGAAGCTGCCACTGCAGCCACGCCAGAAGGATGTGAGAATACCGGACACATATCGCCCCAGGCTCCCTCTAGATATTCCTCACTGCTCTGTGCTGCCAAGGGGAAGTTGGGGAGGCTCTGGGGGTAGGAGGTGAAGTTAAGAAATTAGAGGAGGGAAACGGATAGATAAACGAAAGCAATTTAGAGAGGCCATTCTCTCCAAAGCCTGGCCTGAATGCTCACTTGCCGTTTGCAGGCCCAAGCCGCCACACATGGGTAGATTGACATGCTTTATTTGGACATATTCATTTTAAAGACATTTTAAATAAAGGGAGTGATAAAGTTTTTTTCACCTTCAAGTGCAGTTTGCCTTTCTCAGACTGCCACGGGAATGTTATAGGTTGCAGTCCTATTGAAACCCAGGCAAGCATGTTTTCAATCGCACCAAGTAATCACCAAGTAATGTCAGTGATCAATGTTCAAGTTGTTTGTCTAGGTTCATTTTGTAATAGACATTATAGGAAGGGCCATGATCAAGAAAAGCTTATTTTATCTTCAAATGCAGTTCGCTGCCCTTTTCAGACTGCCATGGGAAATTTAGGTTGTAGGCCTACTGAAACCCAGGCAAGCATGTCCTAAATCAATGTACACTAAAAACATACTGTATGGTCTGGAATGTGTGGATTTAGTATTCACATCCAGGCACTCCTGTCCTGTATAACTTCGGATAGTAAATGTAACATGTGTTCATGGTGTGCACCAGGGTCTCAGGGTTTGGGGGTTTGTTAATGTCAGACTTCAAATGAAGTTGCTAGCACGAGAAGACGAACACATTGCAGTTCATTCCTTCACATTTTATACTTTTTCGTATTGCTTTGTTATTGATCCTTACGTGTAAATCCAGGAAAGTGGATCTGGGTGCATCAACATAAGTATGGAAACGCTATAGACCATCTCTGTTAAGGGGATCTCTTTTCAGATTTTTCAGTATTACTCTGACTAAAAAAGAGGCTTTTGAGGCTTTTTAATAATGTAATTAATGTAGCAGTAACATTATAGCAGTATTCCAAAGAGCTTATTTCCAAAATGAGATACAGTATCCCAATTTCTAAAAAAAAATATTTTTTTAATTGTGTATTCCAAGTGTTAGAATGCACAAAAATATTTATTAAAAATTCATGCAAATGGAGTAAAACTCATTTTGTATAAGACCTCTTGCAGTAAATAATAAAAAAAAATCCAGACATTATGTTATTTCTTTTTGTGATTTTGATACAGTACCTGAATCCAGTAGGACTTTGACCAGACAAGCACCAAGTCCAAAGAGTTACACTGAAGATGCTTATTCTGCAGCACTCAGATGCAGGAGAGAATACACAGCCATTAACTGTCTGAAATGACCTGGCCTGCTGACGGTACAGTCTGGATTTAGCGCCCAGATTAGTTAGATTTAGTGCGAATTGAATTTCTCCAGCTTGTAAACCATGTCTCACCTCCCCATCTGTGAGCTAGCCCTGCTGCTGCCGCCACTGCCATCGATTTATTTCTTTATTTAAGCTATTTTTCAACAAGGGCCTCTCAAAAAGTGAGAGGATTTACGTCCTTCGTGATTCTCCTTAACTTTCTTTGTGATTCTACATATCTAAACAATGTGTTCTTAGATCCAATTAACAAAATGATTTCAGCATATGGTTTCCTACATACATATTCTCACCCTGACATGATTATAAGATCTCATCATCCTGGGGGATTATCTTGAACACATTATTTCCAGTTACATGTTGATTACCAATGTTATGTTATACATCCCTGTTGATCATTTTATTGGTTACAGTATGTATTGTATGAACAACCAGCCAAATGAAACATTTACTCCCCAATGGTAGTGGATTTTCTGTGTGTAATCTTTATCCACATCTCAAGTCCTCTTATTGTCAATTTCTCTACATGTACTGGTCACACAGAGGAATCGAAATGAAGGCACACGTGGCTGGTGAGCCGTTCGGTAAGCAGAAGGTTGAAGGTTCGAGCCTCACTCTACCAGACCCCATCGAAGTGTCCTTGAGCAAGACACTGAACCCCTAATTGCTCCTGGTGGAATGCTGGCGCCTTGCATGGTAGCCCCCTCCGCTGATGTGTGTGTGTGTGTGTGTGAGAGAGAGAGAGTGTGTGAATACAATATGTGTGCGGTCCTCCTGACCATCCCGCGCATCACTGTGGAATAGCTAGAAATTTAATTTTGATTCCTCTGTATGTCCAGTTTAGAAATTGACAATAAACTGACTTAACATTTGTGACAAAACAAGATGATGACCAATGGATGAAACTGATTCTTGACTTGTCTTGTTAAGACCCCCCCCCCCAAACCATTGTGCCAGGGGTTTTAGGAGATCAGACAACACCCCCTCTCTGATAGCACACTAAGCACCTCAGGACACCTTTCTCACAAAATGTGATTTAGTCTGACACAAGGCTTCAGCTTTATTTGAGGCAACAATCATCTGAAGTTTGGTTGTGCAATTTATCACAGAGTGCTGAAGCATATGACAACAACTAAAATAAATTGATGCATCCTTGAAATAAATTGCTTTACAGTGTGAGCAAGGACAAATACATTAATCAGTAGCTAAACCATCCTCAAAAGTGGAGGACATCCTTGTAATGAAAGTGAATGCCCACACAAAGAGGATTCTTGGAGATGTTTGCGCGTTTTTCAAGCAGAAACACATTTGTGTTTCAGTTTTAAAATATGCCAAAGCATTCTAGCAGCCAAATGAAAATTGAGAGTTATGCCACAAAGGCGCTCACTAAGCTTGCATTCAAAGCATAAGTTCATAAGTTCAGACTGTGCTACT
>JAGFZM010000165.1:128774-165467 GCA_017657215.1 Limnothrissa miodon | reverse complement strand
TGCATTCTGAGCCAACACAGAAACTCTGCACTGAATTGTGCACTGAAGGTTTTAATGCTCAGAGTCTGTTTTCTATGGGTGGGGAATGAAAAAGTGCAATGTGCTTAAATCTGTGAAGAACACTAGAGTCAACTATGTTAAATTAGGTAAATTAGTAGCAATTTAGTATGATTTTAAATGATTAGTGGTTAATAGTAGCCCAATCATTAGCCAGATAGCAATTACCTCTGGTCCAGACCTGAGTAAAAGCTTTTTTAGCTGGATAAAAGCCCTAATAAGTTTTCTGTATCAGGGAAAATCTATGCTAGGGGTTCCATGTGGAGATTTTATATCCTAACCCGTGTCATGTCCAGCTCAGTTTCTTGGCATTGAAATTACTTTAAATAGAGATGGACCAGCACTAGCCTGTAAATGTTTTTCTGATCCAACCCCGCTTTTACGTATGGACCCTGGACCAGATCTGAAGGAACTGCATGATGCATTTGGCCCAGGCCTATGCCAGAGTGTCTTTGCATTCAGGGCAAATGTCAGCCAACAAATATGCAAATATGCAAATATATTGCATTTCAGCATTTTTGCAAAGTGCAATATATAGTTGTAGGTTAAACCCCATTAATCTCCAAAGTAGGCTGCTGGCTATACATGCAAACTGTAAGGTTTTCTCTAAAAAGTTTAACCTGATAGCTGCAGTTGTTTTTCTATAAGGGTTACAGGGGTTAACGATATGGAGTGTCCTCACTTGACCTGTGGTTCTCACTTCTTCTCATAGTGTCTTAATTTCTTATTCTAGTCGGTGGCCACCCAAGTACTTTACAGAACTTACCACAATACTGACTGGCAGCTATGACTGTCAATGGCTCTGGTGCCAATTCTCCCTAATTGTACACAAATGAGCCAGCACCATCATTCGAATTTCAGCCAAATGCAGGGATAGAGTTTGGCACTTTTGGCTGCCCAACTATCAGCCTGGCGTGGGCAGGCTCAAGGCCCTCATGAGACAAACTTGAATATGGTGAGAGTTTTCCAACCTGTGTGTTAACCAGAGAAGGTGGAACTGCCAGATGCTAATGCACCTCTTATGGACAATAACATTGGAGCCACTAACACAATCAACACCGCCCCCCACCTTCTCTCTCTGTTTGCCTCTCTTGCTCTATAGCCCTCTCTTTAAAACACACACACAGACACACACACACACACACACCAACACTATCGAACCATCGTTTTACATTATATTTTTTAAATAAAAATTATATTTTTATAATAAAAGACGGAGATAAATAGAAGATAAATCCTACACATATAGGCTTTAAAGTAAACATTAGTTACTGGCTCGTTTGAGCTCTGCTGTATCATTTTTCTGCTTCTTTTTTCCACAGACAACATTCAATGACCTTGAATAATTGGGCTCTTGACTCATTTCAACCCGAATTGTCCTTTAATATCTAGCTGTTTGATGCTGCCAGTGGTATATCAGTACCTCCCCTTTACTTCCGTTGTCTGTCTCATTTGTCACATCTGTCAAAGCAATATGTGTAAATACACATGTTTCCTATTAGCATATAGATTTGCTGGATTTGCAGGAGCTCTTTTGTGCTCCATAGATATTCCTCCATACAATTATACTTCAGTCACTCTCATGGGCAGTAAGCAAATATGGTTATAATGTAGCCTACATGTTTTTACTCATTTAAAAGGGCGCCCTCTGGTGTTTCATTCAAATCACTTGCAGAAAGAGAGAGAGACAGAGAGAGAGAGAGAGACCTTTCCTTGTGTTGGATTAATGGTCCCTGTAAAATGGACATGAAATAGGATTGCACTGGTAAAAGAGCATTCTATCCCTGTCTGTTAAAATCAATAGTGGCAATTCTACCACATCAAACTTGGACAGCCCCACAAAAATGTGCAGGATGGCATTTTCAACTTTAATTTCTCTTGGAGTCACTTTTCTGTCTCTCACTGTCAAACACACACACACACACACAAACTCATTTTACACACAATGATTTGACCATGTGGGTCCTCCTCTATTCTAAAGCATAAGGCAAATTCAAGTGCTGTTTATGGCTGCTGCTCAAGTGATGAGGAGATTATTAGCTATTGTTTGGCTTATACTCCAGTAGTCATGGGAAAACTGAATTGCCCAGATGCCTTATAAGAAACAATTAGCTGCCTGAATCTCAGCAACAAAACAGTAATTACATAATTTTCCCTATCTGTTCACGAGCGAGGGGGGGAGAGAGAGAGAGAGATCTTGGAAGGATTATGAATATTCATCAAACAGGGAATGAGGGGTACCGCTTAATGCTTTGTATGCAGAGATGCATTAATGATAGAAGTAGATCTGTGTGTGTCATTGATCTCCAGGGCTAGAGAACCTCCTGCCAATTCCTGCCAAAAAGAAAAAAAAAACTCTGACCCTGTGAAAACTATTATTACTATTGATCACCTAGATAAAATTCTCAGTTTCTTGCCTTAGAAATTTTCAAAGCAGTTCCAGACATCTGACCCTAACCTTCTGAAAGCATGTGTTTATACATTGTTGAAACTACAAACTACAGAAAACTACAAAAATCTCTACTTCTTAATTAAATCCAAAATTTCAGACCATCCATTGTACTCCAAGCTATGCATGTAATTTCTTTTGGCCACTAGGGGCACATCAAGTGAACATCAAGAAGTGTGTGCTTAAAGGCGCCCTATGCGATTCTGCAGGATTTTAGCACGATTTTTGACTGAAGCGTGCTGTCAGCCCGCAATGACCTTTATGAGACTTTACACAGGGTTTTTTTTCTTTAAATTGTGACACCATTGTGAACAATTTCAGTAAGTCAAATGTTACTAGTCAGGCAGACATACCTAAGGCCCCTTTAAATGCACTATGTGGCTACTGTGAATGCATTACTGTGTTCAACTTTCTTCTGCCAGTCCCATTAGTGATGGCCATGAGGAGCCTGGCTTGCATTCAGTAAAAATAATTAATACAAGTAAATAAATCCATTAATAAAGTCAGTGAAAAACCTTGCAGGCCCTCAGCAATAAACACAAATACACGGCTAAATAATGAATCAAAGTCAAGCCAGCGTCCTTGATCCCTGCAGTGTGGTGCATATGGCACTTTCCATGTTTCAGTCCATGTCCGTTAGCTGCCCTGAGGAATGCCCCTGCCCGCCCTGGTCTCGCCCCCTCCCACGGAGCGCCAGCAGACTGGCACGGCACAGCGCACCTGCTCCGCCAATGTTTCTGCTGAGTGGGCACGTCCCAGCACACACACACACACTCACTCACTCACTCTCTCTGTCTTCATCTCTTTCTTTCTCTCTCCCTCTCTCTCTCACTCACTCTCTTTTTATCTCTCTATCTCTCTCCCTCTCCATCTCTCTTCTCTTTCACTCTCACTCTATCCCTCTCTCTCACTCTCTCATCTCTCTTTCTTCATCTCTCTATGTCTCTCTTTCTTCATCTGTCCTTTTCCACTTCTACCTCAAGCTACCTCTCCTTTTCTTTTATCCCTCCCTCCCCTCCATCTCATCCTCTCCCTCCACCTGGCTTTCTTTCTTCCTCTACCTCTTTATCTCTCCATCTCTATCTCTCTATATCTTCCTCTACCTGCTTCCCTTTCTCTCATTTCATCTTCATTTTTCTTGCCATTTCTCCTGTGTGTCTGTGTGTGTTGGTCAGGGTTTATCATCGCCAGCCACCATGTGGTGCAGCCTTACAGGCTTGGAGGGATCTAACAGAGGCTCCTCAATGTCCTAACCACAGCCCCACTCCATCTGTGGGTGAGAGAGAGAGAGAGAGAGAGAGAGAGAGAGAGAGAGAGAGAGAGAGGGAACAAGAGAAAGAGAGAGAGTGTGTGTAAGAGAGAAAGAGTGTGTGTGAGTGTGTGTGTATGTAAGAGAGAGAGAGAGAAGGAGCAAGAGACAGAGTGTGTGTGTGTGTGTTTAAGAGAGAGAGAAAGAGACAAGGAGCAACAGAGAATATGTGTGTGTGTGTGTGCGTGTGTGTTTTTCCTGGATCACCAGGTGCCGCTAATTGGTCTGACACAGATGGACTCTGGCTGCCTGTGTATCACTGCCATGGACCACCCCAAGGAATCAGTTAACCAGGATATTTTTGTATGCACTTGTTTTTTGAGCTAGTAACATAGTGACTGCATGTGTGCAAGGACATGGGAAGAAATTAGTAAGATGATTGCATTTAGGATTTTAGCATTTGTTATAGAAAGACATAAAAATTAATTATAAATAATATTTATGTAATAATATCATAATTATTATTTAAAGATGGATACCCTCATCTTACTATTTCTTATTGTCATTGTCATTTGTCTACATTTACATTTACATCTATGCATTCAGCAGACACTTTTATCCAAAGTGACTTACAAAGGAAGATAGCAATCAAGCTACATAGAAAAAACCTTAAAGATCATAGCGCTAGGATGTATACATCCATATCATTGCCCTATGGATGTCTACATCTTTATCATTGCAAAAACCTACCCATGCTAAACCTACAGTTTAATAGGCCACCATCATTGCACCAAATCAGGCATCAGAATCAGAAATGTGTCTGGCATTTCTGGACTATGCATTGTGATTTTAAGCAAATAGGCCAATATGCGACGTGTTGGAGGAGTGCCATTTTGAAGGACCCATGGGTCTGGTGTGTGTGTGTGTGTGTGTGTGTGTGAGTGTGTACATTTGTGAGTTTCTGCCAGTCCAGTGGTCTCAGATGTCATGGCCCTCAGATGGATCATCTGGAGAATTGGACCAGATTTCTGCTACACCATTGAGTGAGGCGAGGGGAATAAAAAACGCAGTGCGGTGACAAAAAAGGCAGCCATTTGCACCAGCCAGTGTTGAATATACTTCTTCTGTATTCCCCACTGAAAAGTAGGAGAATATGAAATATTCTGATTTGAAATGTTAAAACCGAGAGTGCATCTGCACCTTAAGTATGGGCAATAAAGTTGATAGTAGCATTTTTGAATGCACAAATATTTATTCCGTTAAGTTAATATTTATGTCTGTAAAATAGCCATGTGAAAATACACTTGATTGGGTTGGCATTTAAAAAGTTAAGCGTTAGGTTAAGATCTACTAATACTCACCTCTCTATCAGAATCGGATTCCTTTGAAATGCACAGTTGAAACAACAACATTCAAGTGTTTTTCTATTGTGCCTTAGATAGGGCTGTACAATTTTGGCAAAAATCTAAATTGCAATTTTTTTTCAACCAATATTGCGATTGCGATTTTATTGCAATGTTTCACAATAAAAAGCACAAGCCCCAAATATGTTCCATTAATATACATATTTGTACACAATGTCTGATTAAAAATAGAAAATGAACTACTCATTAATCAGCATATATTTATTCAAGAGAAAATCTTGTTGCGTTGAACCCCAATCCTTGTTTAACCTAGTGCAGAGTGTAGCTAACAAACAAGTCTATGCATTAAGTCTATGCAGTTTCAAAACCAAAAAAATTGTGTGCCTCTGCGATTTCAAAATTGCGCTTTTCAAAATTGCGATTATATTGCAAATGCGATTAATTGTCCAGCCCTAGCCTTAGAGTTCCAAGGCCTTGCTGAAAAGGTGTGTTTTTAAGGTGTTTAGGCACAGCACCAAAACAAGGGACCCCCAAAGAATCCCTCTCCCTGTCTGACGTGGCAGGAGGACCGGCGAGCTGAATGGTGCTGGTGCAAGGAAATGAGAGTTTTTAGGATTGAGAGGAATACTTTTCCATTCTTCTGTGGGAATTCAGCACTCAGGACATTAAAAATGCATTAGGCTACTGACAAATGATATCACTGTGATGCCTTCTCGGTAGCAGATTCAGCCTGGCCTTATAAGGAGGCAACCACACTTACATTTACATTTACATTTATGCATTTAGCAGACGCTTTTATCCAAAGCGACTTACAAAACGAGGATAACAATCAAGCTACATAGCAGAAACCTTAAGGAGCATAGTGCTAGGGGATAGTGCTTCAGTTCATTTTAGTGCTAGGATAGAAGATGTTCTCTGAATAGCTGGGTCTTTAAGAGCTTTTTGAAGGCCCCCAGAGATGGCCCTGTTCTGATTGTTTTTGGTAGGTCATTCCACCAGCATGGGACGACACATGAGAAAGCAGATGAAGACTCTAAAGCTGTCCATACACGTGAGGATGCTTTGTGTTTGACACAGTTTGACACCAGGCACTTGTCTCTGCTATTCCCTGATGTAGATGAATAGATCTGGGTGTAAATAGACATATTCAGTACAGTATGTTCACGGGCTGTATACAGAATTATTGACTATTTAAAGCCAGGTGCAAATAGAATCTGCCATGTTAAAAACACTCTTACCAGCACTCATAAAACTATTGTCCAATAGTAAATGTTCCGTAATGGCCTAGTATGTATATGTATGTATATATGTATCAACATATATATATATAGGCCCCTATATGAAAGAATGAATATCCATAGACCTCCACTGAAATGTGTTCCTGCAGGCTGTGATCTCAGCAGTCACACCAAGTCCGCTCTAAAGCTCTTAAATGGCATAAAAATGGAGGCAGAAATCTGTTCACTCTAAAGTACCTTTGCACATAAATGCTGGCTTAGTGCAAACAGCACATACAGTATTTCATATAGGAACCCACTGACATAAATGGCACTGTGTGTTGTCTGCCCGGGAGCGGATGTGTTTGGACCTGCGGAGTAATTGGTGTGAATTGGGGAGCTGTGGACCAACACTAATGCAGGCAGCTGTCCCAAACTGCTCCGAGTGCGGGGGTCAGCCCAGGTCTGCGGAGAGAGCTCTTTTAAAAGCACTCTGCCTTAAACAGTCCCCACTGAGGCGGGTCAGAGGAGGCCAGGAAGCAAGCGAGGTGAGAACATGGGGGAAATTCAGTGGAATTGACACATAGCTGCTTTAAAAAAAAAAAAAAGAAACACATATAAATGCATGCAATTCCTTTGGACAGAGTTCAAAGCCACACAGTCTGAGATTTGGCAGGTTTGGCCCACAGTTCAGTGAGGTTTAAGACATGGAATAACAAGTGGAATTACAGTGAAGAAACCTTTTGAAAGAAATCAATAGGCTTCAACTCCAGTGCCCAGTGAACCCACAGCCCATCTTGAATTAAGAGGGCTTCACTGAGCAAATTTTTATATATGTATATATAGTTTTATTTTATGTAAAAGGGCACCTAAACAGAGATACAACATCTCTGTTTCGGATATATATATATATATATCCAAAACAGAGATGTTATATCTCTGTTTAGGTGCCCTTTTCACTAACATTTTTTTCAGCCATTAATCAATAGCATGATGAACCATGTCTGAACTCCGAAATGGTTTGATTTGTCGGTCAGAGAAATGCAGTCTAAAGTTCAGGTCCACAGACACTGGTGCCAGGTTAGATTTGTGTTTTGTGTCCTTTGTTCTTCCGTGTTTATAAATCTTTACTCGACACACTCCTACCTGAGAGAATACTACTCAATAACAGGTCAAGAGAATAAAAGAATGCCATAAAATGGTAAGATGTATTTTTAAAAAGGCACAGACTTTGGGTTAGTCTGATATTGGACTGTTTAAAACTGGTTACTGTGGCGACCGCTGTCAAACAAGTCTGAGCCTGCACAAATGAGTACTGAATAATTGCCAGTTTGATTCCTGACCAGTTGACCATGGCTGACCTACGCTTAAGCAAGGCACCAGTAACGGACCTCCCACTGGGTCTTATTTAGGGTGTGCTTGCTCACAGTGTCAGCGCGGTTACATGCACAATAATAGTCCGATTTAAACCGGAGTATTCTATTCTTCACGTCGGCAGTTATAGAGTTACAGTTACAAAGTTGCATGGAATCAGATCATGACATCCGATTGCTTTATGTTCTTATTTGCATGTAGACCGGAGTATTCAACGTTCTGATAGTAATCAGATTAATGATTACTTCGAGTATTAATGTGCATGTAACCGCGCTGAGTGTATTTTACTAATACACTCTGTGAGGGGAGTCTCATTTCCTGTCCATCTATACTGTCCTGTCAGAATAAATATCGAAAAAATATCTAAAAAAAAAAAAAAAAAAAAAAAGAAATACACTCACAGGATGAAAATAATTTGTGCTTCTTTGTCCTGTGCTTACCTACTGTAGTTACACACATTACTGTAAAGCATTACTGCTTCATTTCAAATCTGTTTTGCACAAAGTAATACATGACAGGTAGGCCTACTGTATTTAAAATGTAGCAGTAGTACTAGTTGTACTGGAAGTGGTGGTAGTAGTAGTTTCTTTTTGTTCCCTCAGATGTTACACCACTAAATCATTTTTACACACTGAAAAAGAAAACAAAGGCCATTTCCTGATAGTTAAGAGTTTATATTTAGATAAAAAGCTTCGTCAGAAGTGTTCCCAAGCTCTCCCACAGCACTTTAAATCATTCAACATTCGCTGACAACCGACATGCTGCCATATGAAAACATTTCCACTGACTATGTGCTTCTCCCATTCTGCAAAATGGCACAGAGGACCAGATCAAACAACACTTTGGGGGTTTGTTGAGCTCAAAGCCAGGGTGTTATCAAAAGTTCAGAACAAAAGGGGAAAAAACAGCACCAACAACAGTAGTTAAATAGCAATTAAATAAATACCAGCATCAAAACAGGTCAACAAAGGATCAATAAAATATTTATTTATATGTTACATTAGTTCATGTAACATTCAGAAGCCCTATAAAGAACCTGGACTATTTCAATGATTGTTAAATCTGGATAGACGTCTGGTTCCAGTTTTGACAGAAAAGTCAACAGGCCTCCTCAAAGGTTCAGCGCAATCTGAAGAACCACACACACACACACACATTCTTCCTTCATTGTCATTTTGGAATAAGATGATTCTCAACACACACACCACATACACACACACACACACACATATCTAGGCCTAAATGTATACGACATGCTGTCCTATACATCTAGCATATGTTTATGTGTATTTATATATGTGTACAGAGAAGGCATGTGAGATGGGAAGGTACGGACAGACACTGAGACAGTGTGTAAGAGTGTGTGAAGGAGTTTGTTGTGTGTGTGTGTGTATTTCATAATTTCAGTGGCGTTAATCTCTAGACATCTGAACTCGCCAGCAGAACAGAACTGACCAGCCCAGGCCTGCCCCGGAGTGGCCCCGCCAGAGGGCATTGTGGGAAGTAAGTGGCAAGCAGATAGCGTGGCAGGGGGCTGAAGAGGGCAGCTGCAGGCTGCACTTAATACACACACACCATAAGCCAACCCCACTCCTCCCGAGGGCCACAGCTGCCTACCCCACGAACAGCTCCTCTGTAGCATCAGGTGTGTGCTTGGCACCATTTCACCTCCATCTAGCAGAGAGGATGTCCAGTACCGAATATATGAAGAGTTCAGATGCAAAAGCCTCTAAATCCATTTTCAGAAATATTCAAAAAGGAGGTTTTAATAATATTTTGTAAGTAATCAGTATAAAAATGCAATTTATTTGTATTTTTATTCAATTCTTTTTATTATGTAAAAACAGATCAGATTTGGACTGAATAGATAGTTTGTCAAAATTTTAAAAATATATTTCTGTAAATTAATTGAAATGGCTTTTTAGAGGCTTTTGCATCTGAACTCTTTATATATATATATATATAAAAAGAAGCCCAGAAGGTGCTTCCTGAAAGCTGCATTACTCAGTAGCTTGACAACTCGAGGCCAAAGTTTGCTTCTAAGTTTCTCAGTATATATATTATTTCTGTTTCAAAACACGACACACACATATGACTGATCCCGCCCACCTGACTGAGGGAATGCAGGAAAAAAAGCAGAAGAAAATACTAAAATCACTTTCCGCTTCTGCCATTTTCATTTCTTTAAGATTCTTCCTCTAGTTTGGCCTGTGCAAAAGGAATTGGCAAAGCAAGAGATGAACAATTACGATAGTTCACTCTTCTTAAAGGGAGGAATGTGCTTCAAAGACTTTAGTCAGTTAGCTTGACTAATATAACATATGCTATTTGATATCGGTGGTATGAGTGGATGGTTTAAGAATTTTTCTCAAGAGCGTCCTGTAATGCGCATGGCTGCCGTGAACCCAATCATTATGCGATGCACAGACAGACAAGTTTGCGCACATTAATCCGCTCTCTGACTTCACAGTGCTCACTGCCTGTGATCAAACAGTGCTCCACATTCAGAGAGCAGATACTTGGACCGTATCAATCTTTTGATATTCCCCATGACGGCTCCCCGTTCCTCATGTGACCAAGCCCAACCTCTGCCGTGGGAGAAAAGCCCCCACAAATACAGCCATCACACAAAAGAAATGTAACTTCTGTGAAACAATTCTCCATTCTTACATCATTTTTTTTTCTTTTTAAACTGAAGAGGGTTGCCTGATCTATCTTCCTAACACCTCCAAAAAAGTCATAGTCTAGCCTTACTTTTATTTCCAGCTCGGGTCATCTTCCATTGGCACATACGACTGGTGTTAAAAGCTGTGCCGTTATTCAACTATACGCAAGGCTAATTGAGTATGACGCGGAAGGCATGGTGAGTGTGTGTGTGTGTGGTGGGGGGGTGGCTTTTAAGTATTGTACATTCACAGAGTGAGGCCCAATCCCATTGATTGGCCCATTTCATTAAGTGGTTTCCCATGGACTGTCAGAGCAGAAAGTCAACGTGGGGATTCTGAATGTGACCGGAGGACATCAATAATAATAAAATAAATAAAGAAATAGAAGACTCCGAAGGTTCACAAGGTTCTCCTTCTCTTCACCAGGGCACGACTGCTGAGTGGCTAAATGGCCACCCCTGATTTTCACCATCTGAACATACGGTCATGCTAAGCAAGGCCACAATTGTCTCTGGTCCAAGAAGCTGAGTAAGACTGGCATGTGTGTGTGAGTGTGTGTGTGCGTTTCTGTCTGTGTCCGGAAAGAGGGGCATTCTGCAGCAAGTTGTTTACATAAACAAAATGTCTTATGTTCACGACATGGCCCATTGGGAATGGCACAGGCCAGAGCATAATGAGTCAGTCGTTCTTCTATCAACTGATGCTCTCTACAGCAAGCCAGGCTATGATGCCTCTCTTCTGTTCCCACAGACAGAGCCAAAGGCTCCCAGGGTCCGCTCTACAGCAAAACATACATTCATACTTTACTTAGGAGGAGGATATGGAGAAGACCTGCCCTGCCGCCAGGTGCAGCACAGGTGGTTGTTGTACATTCATGGCCATCAGCACTGCACAGACATTGAGAGTAAAAGAAGAGTAGCTCTGTGCAACAGCAACAAAGACATGGAAGCATAGTTCCCTCAAAGCTCTGCAGAATACATCTGTTTGGCAAATTAAGGCTTACAATAGACAAATGGGCACTGTGAGTTTCCCCAAGGATGTGCTTAAGGAGGGAAATAAGTAACCCCAGGTTATCAGGAGTGATGGTGGGGAGTTGGAGGAGTGTTAAAAGAGATGTTTAGTGTGAATATATCCATAGTCCTGATGTACGAGGTAATCAAGTATTGTCAGTAAGAAAAAAAAAAGAACAGACCAAATAGTGACGTGGCAACTTACACTAAGTGAATTTCAGGTTTACTTCGCAATGCCCCATTTACTTCAGTTATCAGCTCGTTATTTGCCTTATTTTGCAAGTGTTCTTGTTTTTTTTCCCACAGGACAGCATTTAGTGTCCTTGAACAACAGGGCAATGGATTAATTCACTCCAAACTTCTCCTTTAAGAGTCATAGTTTTGGGGAGAGGTAAAAAGGAGGTTGGTGGGGGGGGGGTTTGCGGTGGGCGCCCCCTTGTGTTGGTCCTACTCCCACCATGTGTCCAGCCTGCGCACACGCACTCTCTGCTTGTAGTGGTACTCCTTGAGGTGTTCCTTGAGCGTGTTGGGGATGGGCAACGCGTTGATGCCGTCGTAGGTGGTGTGGTTGCTGACGACGGCGCGGCAGATGTGCTGCAGACTGAAGGGGTGTGTGCGATGGACCGGTGTGGAGAGCAGCGGCTCAAAGAACATGCACGAGTTGGGGTCCTTATAGTGCTCGAGCAGGCCGGTGACGGTGGGTGCGTGGAAGACACTGGGGTCGTGCACGTCGAAGCTGAAGTTGTGATTCCACTGTTCGATGCGCGCGTGCAGCGAACGGCCATAGCGGCGGAAGCTGACCGAGAACAGGTAGTCCTCCTGGGCCGAATCACGCAGCAGGAAGGTGCCCTCGGGCCGGCCCTCCAATAGCGCCTCCGCCTGGTAGCGGTCCATCACCCCCCAGTAGCACGGCAGGTTGGTGATCTGCAACAGGTCGGGCACCAGGCAGTGGATGTAGTCGATCTGCGTGTGGATGCGGAAGCGCTCCTTGGGTTTAATGGGTTCGCCACCGTCGGAGCCACTTGGCAGGGAGACAGCAGCCCTCGAGGAGGAGGAGGAGGAGGAAGAGGTGGAGGTGGAAGACTCAGCTCCCAGGCCGAGGTCGGATGCGGAAGGACAGCAGGAGGAGCCGGTGGCGGAGGAAGAGGAGGCGGCGGCTACCTCATCCAGCGTGTCCAGGCAGCTGCGGAGGAACAGCTGGTGTTGATGATGCTGCCTCTGTAGCAGGAGCTGTTGTTGCTGCTCTTGTTGCTGTTGTTGTTGTTGTTGTTGCTGCTGCTGCTGTTGTTGAAGAGTGGCTCGCTCATCCCCAGCCAGCTCATTCATGCCATGAGCCAGCTTGGGCCCCAGTTTGTACAGAGGGTTGATCTCAGCCGTCACCTCAAAGGTGTGGATCTGAGCGTTGGGCGGCGGCTCAACTCCTTGCTCGATGCTAATTCGCCGCCGCTCCCGCAGGAGGTCGTCCTCGTCCTCCACCGCGTTTCCGCCAACGACAGCACACGTGCCTACGTCGAAGTCCACCGAGCCACTCGGGGAGGACGACTCCAGGAGGGGAGGCTGGGAGATGGGCGCCGTGTGCTGCTTAATCAGGTACCACTTCTGCGCCAGCTCTGAGCCAGCAGGGAACGGGCAGCTGTCCAGCATCAGCTCGCTCAGGTGGATCTTTCGGCGCGAGGAGGCAGATAAGGACGAAGAGGAGGAAGATGAGGATGAGGAAGAGGCAGAGGAGGAGGAGGAGGAGGAGGAAGAGGAAGCAATAGATGACGGTGGGAAGCCATGGGTGGAGGATGGCGTGCTGTGGCTCTTGATTGGGAAGCACTGACCCACAGCGTCCTGGATCTTCTGCCGGAGGGTGCGGCTGCTACTGGTGCTACCACTGGCCACGCTCACACCCCCACTGGGCCCACCCGCTCCAGCCTTTCCTTCTGCCTCCTGGGTTGGCAGCTCCGACTGAGACACGTCGTACGCCCCAGCCTGTGCCAGCCTCGCCGTGCTTGTGCCCCTTTCACCCCCTAATCCGGGCCACCTCCTCCGCTCCCGTGCTGGTGAGGAGGAGCCTCCCTCGCGGACCAGGCTGCCCAGCTGGTCACCGTATTCAAAGCCATCGCTGACCGGCCTCTCCATGACCATGCCCTGTGAGGACAGACCCTTCTTCTTACCATGTCCTCCCTTCCGCCCCACTTCCCGCCGCTCCTCGGAACGACTGAGACGCACCTTCGGGCGAGCACCCCGCTCCCTCTCTTTGCCCCGCTCGCCCATGTCTTTTGGGAGAGACATAGTGAGGCAGGGGTGAGACGCCGAGGAACCAAATGACTGGTCGTCGCTAGTAGCACCTTTAGTAAGCAAGATGATGATGTCTGCTTGTGAGGAGTTTCTGAATAATCACCACTGGGTGTTGCTGAGTCCACTCTCTTTGTTGCTCAAAAGAAGATGTAAGCTACAGATCTACTTAAAAAAAAAACTGTTCAAGTGTTCAAGTCCTTCCTATGTGATAACAGTGGTCCAGAGTCATGATATGGGGATCTAGAGAAAAGGGGGTGAAAAAAAATTATTATTATAGACGTTTAAGAAAATCATGCAAACAAATTTCACCTTATTCAAACACGCCCATTTTCGACTTCCGGAATTGTCTGCAATTGTGTTTACACTTCCGGTCAGCTAGTTTTACGTTGAATTAAAATGGAGAGGCTAATAACAAAAACTGTATTAAACTGTCGGATGGAAAGGTTGTTCTTTGCCACCCTAGAGTTATGCGGCGGTGGTGTCATATGGAGACATTTTTAATTACTTTGTTCTTTCGGTGGGCGTTGATGGAGGGGCAATGAAATGTTTTAAGAGCACAGATGGCTACTTTCAAAGTGGTAAAATTGGTCGAGTTTTGCTCTGCAATGAAGATGACTTTTGTGGTTGTTGTTGTTGTTGTTTTGAACGCTACATGTATTAAGTTACTTGAAAAAAGGTTAACCTTCTTATCGCTAAGTAGTCCTTAACTTATAACCTAACCTCTCTCGTAACATTATGGCACAATTCTCGTCGCAAGTGTTTTTAGTCAGAAGTTCATGAAGAACCATCCTGCATTCAGATAGTTATTAAATCACACACTTAATCGAGCTCATTTTGTCTTGGTCCATACGAAGCCGTAAACAGACCTATCCGCACAAATATTTGTCCTAAAACACCTCTCGTCCACACGAAGCGGGTGAAAATGCATCTGTAAACGGCAAGATATGAAAACGGGTCCCAGAGTGGATAAATTTGAAAATGCCGGTTAGGCATAACTTATCATGATTTAATTTCAAGACGGCGGTGACCACAAAATTCTGTCTGTATTTACGGTCTTTTTAATAAAGTACCCGTTTACTTTCAAAGTTCTCATTGTCTCGTTTTAAATGTCAGGGCCCTCAGAAGTCTACCAATGAAGTGTGGAGTTACTTTGAACCTTGTTAATGGTGTAAAAATAGCAATTTATCTTAGACTAAGCTGTGCCCCTATAGCTAGTAGTGTAAGGTTAATGAAAGCTTTGGCTAAAAACGGTTAAATGCGGAATGCTGGTGGTGAACGGAGGTGGGCATTGGATATATGTTTGTACTCTGTAACATCTTCCAGTACAGTCCAGGTCCAAGTCACACCGGATTTCTCCTTTAGGCCACATAACGTTACACCGGCCTTCATCGCTGGATGGCGGAGGATGCAAATTATATGCTGGTCCACTCTGCCCTTTTTTCCCCATGTACAACACAAAGTTGTTACATGAAACGTGGTCTTTTCTTGCAGTTGTTGTGGCACCCCTTTACAATTAATACTTGTCATCTTGACTTTTAAAAACACTTGACTTGACTATGAACTGCGACAGAAAGTTGTATAACCGGAAGTTCAGACACGAAATGTCAACGTTCGAAAAAACATGACGCCTCCCTGCTTTACGGGCGGAATAAGGTGAATAACGTTTATAAAATAGTCTGGTGTAGTTAGATTGATGCAATTGGACGATAAAAGGACTAGCATCTTCAAACAACACAAAGTATTAAATTACTTGTCACTGAACACACTGTTAACACTGAATTTAACAGTGTTAACCCTGCTAGAACCGTCAGAGGCCCATCAAAATCACCACCCAGAATACGGTAAGCTGACCGACTGGAATTCAAAAGTGATCCCAAACGCCGCAAGTGTCAGACTCGCATACCTTAACTTTAAATTCGGGCACTAATTATGATGTCAAATGACAAAAGTCTACTTCGAAATTATCTTTTACCCACCTTGTCACATGATGACTGAATGATGCGCAAAACTATTTCTTTACCAGCTGAGCAACAGAAGCCGGCTGGCTAACGTCATCTATCTGGCTGACTAGCAGCCTAGATCGCTGAAAACATATCAATCCTTGTGTCCAGCGACATGATCCCGCAAAGATCTGTTAGCGTATCTAAAGTATAGACAGACGAGTGGAAATATATAGTAACAAAAGGAACCCTGCAAATGTTGGTTCACAAATGACAAGGGAACTCTATCTTTACAGTTAGCTAGCTCAGCTACGTCTCTTCCTCCTCTCGTGACAGGAAGAAAAACAGTAACAAGAGAGCAGATAAGTCAATGCAAAAACAGCTCTGATTGGAAGTCTTCCCCCTACTGGTCGGAGAGCCATACTGCCAATAAAACCAATTGAGCCTCAGAATCTGCAGACAATTATGGCAGGCCTATTTTGACACACAGCACCTGTGAAATACCTGTTTTGATGATTCATACAGCATTTTCATCACCGTGATATCTCCTTAAACGGAAAAATAAAAATGATATAAATGATTGCTTGCCTTTCAACAAGTAGTGGTTGATCGTTTGGAGGAATTCGAAATGTTGCTCTTTAAGAAATCTAAACATCATCAAATTGTAAAATGCATACCCTCTACACTACAGCATCTTCATGCAAATTATGGAAATATGTATGTTTAATTTTTTCATTGAAATTATTATTGATTCTTTTCTCCCCCAGAGGATGGCTATGCCAAACTTCTCCATATTGTTTGAGGATTTATGATTTTTTCTCCAGAAAAAGATAGTTAGAGCTTTCAACTAGGCAAGGCTTCCAAAACATGTTCACATGACATTTAAACATGCATTTTGAGTAAAGGAAATGTAGCCACATTTATTATTTATCATAAATATCTGCTACCTCCTACAAATCAACAGATATTTAGCTAGTTCCTTTTCTTTCCTTGTGAGGCAGTGCTTTCTGTTTGGCTATGTTTCTGGCTTAAGGTTGCATGATACAATAACTCAGAGGCCTTGACCATGTTTCTTGTTATTCTTGAAAAAACATGGAATACTGGTAGGCTATAGCTTGTGTGGTTAAGAACTGTGACATGAATGGGCCCTGATAGGGCTAAATATCCTAAAGTGTACACATTCATCATTGCAGGGGTAGGCCATGGGGTTCTGAGCAAAGAGGTATTCTTTCAGATGAGACAACAGCTTCAGTGGAATGGTAGTAATAGATCATGCACTCTCTCTGTGACCCTAGGGGAGTAGTGTCTGGCTGATGTTATTTCTTGCACAGAGGATGCTTGTAATAATTCAGTGCCACTGTATCTAATATTTTTTACAAGTGTGGCTATATTTTTCAGAATCTTCTCAAGTGACCAGCTGTATAGATTACTTAAAAGTGCAAGGTGTAAGCACATTGCATGCAAAACAGCATCAAGCGAAACTAAGAGAAATTTAAGATCGCTGCAATATTTTCCCGAACCGATAGATGGCGACAATAAATAGTTGAGTTGAGTTGAGTGATCAGAAACGTAGAAAAAGGAAGTGGCATAATATGGCGAGATAAACACACTGCTTTGTTTTGTGTACCTTCAGAAATCTCGCTTTATTCGTTTACTTTGCTTTACTGTTTACCGTTTACTGTGTCATTATCTTCTTGACAGTTCCCAGCACATGTCTCAGCAATTTAGGAAAAAAACGTTTGGTACTTATGACACTACAAAAGTAGCTTTTGCCTTCATTGAAAGACAGGGCTGCTGGACGTTAGCTAATGTTAGCTAATTTTCGCGAATTGAACTAAGATCAGATGTTAAATATAGTTGGTTGGCTGACCTAACGACAACTAACATAAAACTTCTTCAACAGTCAAGATACGGTAAGTTAAACTGACAATAATGGCAAATGGCAAATTAGTGCAACGAATGCTCCCGATTTTTCCATGACATAATGCAAGTTTAGCTCATAGCATATTACATTGTGATGGTATTCAAAATGAAGCCTCACCTGATTTCCTTCCATCTACGGGAGATTTAGAAAAGTCACTCCATAAATAGATGTTGTGGTAGAGCTATAAAGTAGTTTCGGCCCTGTATTGTATGTGATGTTATATTTTTGTGTCTTTACAACTTTCCTCTTGTGCAGCATTCATCCATCTACCAGAATGGTGTGTGAGCTGCTTCTGTCTTCTGTGTGGTTCCTCTTTGTTATATTTTGGATGGAGACCATCAGTGTATGGCTTTTTCTCTGCTTCTTCTACCAGGATAGGGCCTTCTATCACTGGGGAGATGGGTGAGTGGCAAGCACACATTTACAACAGTGTTATTGACCAGAGATTTTTGAGTAAAGCCTCTCTTAATCAGTCTTCCAGTAATTGAGCTTTAGTGTACTTCGCTTGTTTGGGCTGTTTGCACTTTGATAACAATTTGTTCTAGATGCAGTCGCTAATCTAAAGCACTGAGTGAAAGTGATTTCTGTTTACAGTGTGTTTGCAGATGACCCTGGACAAATGCTCTATATGTTAACCAGGTAATTTTTATAGGCACTTGTTGTTGTTGTTGTTATTATTGTTTTATTTTACATTATGTTTATTTTATTACGAGATGAAAGAAGAGCAGATATTTAACGTTTTTTCTTTACAGAGTTGACCGTTCTGGGGATATGCAGACATGAGAGTCAAGTGAACAACACCAAAATGTGTGGAAATGTAAGAAGAATGGGGACTTTCATATTCCTTTAACCATCTATTAAGATATTTGATATTCAGATCTGTGGACCTGCCTGAAACCCCGTGTGAAAGAAACAGGACCAGAGGATTGACTCCTCAGTTAGATGGATGCCTGCTCACATGCTGGAAAGGTCTAATGTAAATGTGGACTTTCCTCCTGAAACCTCTTGGAGCTACACTACACTAACCAGCCTATGCCCTCTGCCCTTGTCCCAAACAGGCAGGGTATATATAGTGTAATTATATATATATATATATATATACTTGTATATATACTTAATTTGAATGTAAAAATACAAAATCATCTTTACACTAAGTGAGACATTAACACTATGTCAGCCGTGTCAGATGGAATTAAGCGAGGCAAGCCTCAGAATGTTTCAGCGGTTCTGTTTTTAATTTGATTGGTGACTGTGCTAAACTTTCAGAGAATTTTTACCTTGTTGAAACTGTTCATTTGTATATTGCACTCAAGGGTGTTTTGCTTGTGAGCAATAAAGTTGAGATTTGCTTGGGTGAAATTCTGTCTTTTTGTTTGTTTCTCTTACTAGACAGTGAAATTGTTGTCACAAACCTGCAGCTACCATTTTATTGGTGCCCTCACTATAGAGAATATGTTAGTAAATTGCACCACTTTTGCAATTTCACTGAATTCCATAGCAATGAAATTACTTTGAGGGTGTAGGTACCATTACATTTTGACAGTGATGGTGCCTTTATTGTGGGCGTACAATAGAATGTTTTAAATTCCTTGTTAATCACAAGATTTTTAACCGTATCCTTCAACCTAATTTTATAGCCTTACAAAAATACAATTTACAGTAGTAAACAGTCCTCTGAAATCGACTTAAACCTTCCAAAACAGTAGATGGCGCTGTAAGCACATTGATGCTGACGTAAGGAAATAAGCCAAACACCAACGAGTTATTGTTACTGGTGAATATAGCAAAGTCGACGCAACGGAATTAAACATTATTTATCAGAAAGTTGCTTTTATTTACGTCGATTGACCACAGACAAGAGAAGGGTCGAGTTAAAGATCCACCCATCTTCTCGAAGATGGCTCCAACAATCCAAACACAAGCTCAACGTGAAGACGGACACAGGTAATTGACTAGCCAACGCGCTCGTGGGCTAGCCTACCGTTTTGCCACCCCGATTTTAGCTATCAGGATAATGTTTTGCCTTATTTATATATGTATGTATACATTTTACTGTTAACTGGGAAACATCTAATCAAAATGTGATAACTGTTGTAAGGTCTTCATAAGTGTAAAAGCCTTTATGTTTTTCAAATTCTGCTATTGGAGGATGGAGCAGTCTTGCAAAGTAATTTAGGGTATCTAGCATTGTTGACATTACAGTTCAGTATGACAGAGAATTATTGATTTTTTTGTTTGCTTGTTTGTTTTTATGAACGTTTTTGCGGCCTTTAGGACCACTTCACACAGAACTGTCCCAGAAAGGTAGGTCTGGCGTCGCCTAGGCCATATGACTTAAAGTAAACCCACTCATATGCATTAGATTGAATGCATTATGCATAGCTCAATTTTTATTAGTATTAACGAGATAATATATTGGTATTTCTTTATTTATGATAGGTCTGGCGTTGTGTGTCGGGTTAAGTACTGCAACAGCCTCCCTGATATACCCTTTGACCCGAAGTTCATTACTTACCCGTTTGATCAACACCGGTATGCTATGCTGTGTACATATTATGATAAGTTTTTGAATGTCTTGCATTCAAGTCTTGGATTTTAAGTTTTTGCAATATTTACTCTACCTCTTGCTTTTGTCTTTACAAGATTTGTACAATACAAGGCTACTTCCCTAGAAAAACAACACAAACATGACTTGTTGACTGAACCTGATCTTGGGGTCACTATTGACCTCATCAACCCAGACACCTATCGCATTGATCCTAACAGTAAGTCAAAGTCTAAATTATTAATTAAAAATCTAAATTACGGGCCTCTACTACAATAATGGTTTGTAAGTGATGCCAATTAATGACTTAACTATTGGTAACTTTTCATTATATTTTTACAGTTCTCCTTGATCCAGCGGACGAAAAACTTTTAGAAGAAGAAATCCAGGCTCCTACAAGTTCAAAGAGGTGAGATTTAATTAGTAAGCTGTTATGCACGTCAGCACAAATAAACAGTTCTGTAACTGACTTTTACTGTTTGTTCAGATCTCAGCAGCATGCTAAGGTGGTACCTTGGATGAGAAAGACTGAGTACATTTCCACAGAATTCAACAGATATGGTGTTTCCAATGAGAAAGTGGAGGTCAAGTAAGTCAGGTTCTGTTATTGCAGTTGCCCATTGGATGTACAGGAAGGGGCTTGAATATACACTAAAATAACTGTCTTTTGCAGAATTGGAGTTTCTGTCAAGCAGCAATTCACAGAAGAAGAAATCTACAAGGACAGGGACAGTCAAATTGCCGCCATTGAAAAGACATTTGAAGATGCACAGAAACCTGTGAGGAGATTTCTTTTAATGTTATACTCATTGTTTGAAGGAGCCATTTCAAATAACCGTCACAAATACACGTGCAGATTCCGGAGACTCACTGCTCATGTCTTTCTTTAGATCGCACAGCATTACAGCAAACCCAGAGTCACCCCAGTGGAGGTCCTACCAGTGTTTCCTGACTTTAAGGTTTGGAGCGTGCATGGGACTCAGAGTGATGATTCACAAAATATCTAATAAATGATTTAGTCTGACTAAGATTATTTTGATATATGTTAATATCTGGTTGCCAGAATTTTTTTTCTCTTATCATAAAGTAGATTTTCATCCCTTTTTGCCGTCTTTCTCCCCTAGATGTGGATCAACCCATGTGCTCAGGTCATCTTTGATTCGGACCCTGCTCCCAAAGACATGTCTGGCCCTGCTGGTGTTGATATGATGTCCCAGGCCATGATCAGGTGAGAGTGTTGTTAATCTGTGTCTATGGTTTTACACTTGGCTGTTGTTATTGTCCCAAATGAATGAAACGGACAAAGCACAGAGTGAGTTATTTGTGTTAGCATGGGCTGGGCACTCTGTGAGTGAGGATGTGTGTGTGTTTGAATAGTGTTTGAGTGCAAGAGCGTGAACGTGTGCTAGCATGGGCCGGGCGAAAGCTCTGATTGGCCGGTTCAATCGCTGTCGCTGCCGTCGCTGGAGTTATTTAATAGCATTAAGTCCTAAAGCAATAATAACATTTCAATAATGACATTATGAAGCAGATATAATCACCGCACTTAAATCTCCCATTTACATAATTAGCGTAGTCAATGTGGGAGATTCAAAATTCATTAGTAAAACAGCAAGTCCAGTTACCTAAAACTATTCACTATGGTGGCATATAAGTGGCCCAATATTGCTTCCTGTCTTGACTCTTTTGTTTATTATTTTTACAAACCCCTTTTTTTTGGTTCTCTTCACTGAGTAGAGATACCCCAGAGTAGGTACAGGTGCTTAGTTGTGAAGCATGGTGCGTAGAGTGTGATGTTGTTCTGTTGTGTGGCACGCTGATGTGTTTGTGTTCCATTTCTGCAGGGGTATGATGGACGAGGAAGGAAACCAGTTTGTGGCGTACTTCCTGCCGAACGAGGAAACCATGCGCAAGCGCAAGAGAGACTTCGAGGAGGAGATTGACTACATGCCAGAGGAAGTGTAAGGACCAACACTGTAGATAAAGCAAACAGTACATTGCACATTGTGCACAGATAGTTGACTGAGCATACTTTACAATGCTATTGTCTCTAAGCTATAAATTACTAAAATTAATTTGTGTATATATATATCTCAATAAGACTTCTGAACTGTCCATTTCTGTGTGTTGTTCTGATCCTAGTAATGACCTATTTTTCTATGTCCAGGTATGAATACAAGATTGCTAGGGAGTATAACTGGAATGTGAAGAACAAGGCCAGCAAGGGCTATGAGGAGAACTACTTCTTCATCTTCAGAGATGGAGATGGGGTCTACTACAACGAACTGGAGACCAGGTGGGAACTACTAGCCTTTCCTGTCACAAGGACAGTAGAAAAGAACCTGACTGTTGTAATTTCATGTGTTTATAGTGGGCAACCAGAGATGCAGGTCTGTGGGATTGCATGTCGTTGGTAGATAAAATGCATGCATACTGTATGGTGCGAAAAGTTGCTGTTTGCTTTCACTAAGTTATCATTTTCTTGATGACTAGGCTTAAAATTTCCACACTATATTTTAATTTTGATTACCCGAGAACACAGTTTAGATAGTGGTTGTCAAACGAGGATACATTGGATCAATTGTAAGGGAAACTTAAAATAAATCTGAAAATAGGTTTTTATAATAAATAGGCTCTTATAATAAATAGCAGCATAAATAATTCAACATAGATTCAGACTATATGAGGACTTATTTGTCCCTAATACAACACGTGCGTGGTTCTGTACATTTGGTTAATGACAAAATTATTAGGCAGAAATACTGTTCTAGCAAGCAGCCTGTAATGTGGGATTATTTAATAGGATGTACAATGTCTCAGGGATGGAAGTTTGGGAAGCCCTGATTAGAACCAAGGCTGAGTAGAGAGGGTGAGGTTCTAATGTTCTGATGTGAGGTTCTGAGGTTCTGTTTCTATGGCCTTGGGTTCCAGAGTGCGTCTGAGCAAGAGAAGAGCCAAGGCCGGAGCCCAGTCCACTACCAATGCTGTGCTGGTCTGCAACCACAGAGACATGAACGAGAAGGAGCTGGAGGCTCAGGTGAGCTTTACCTGTCGTCTGCCCTGACACGTAGCATATCCCCATAACCCTTAGCTGTCTGCCACAATATACAGACCCACAGTTGTACACTGAGGACACTTAACACTAACAGTGCTACAGGTTTCTTGATGATATGAAAACTTTCCTGCGCGCAATATATGACTACAGATCTAATATGCTTATATAAGTACATCATATCTGTATTTCTGTAAGTATGGGTTAATGAACTTCATGGGCTGCATGCTGTGTAGTTGTGCTGTTATCTTGCAGATATCTGAAAATAATGAAATTCTAAATGAAATTTTAATGATAATTTATCCTGTGCAAGGTTTGTAGGTAGCCAGTCATGGTTGGACAGGCTAATCTGAACTTTGAGAAAACTGATTGTGTGTATGTGTGCGTGTGTGTGTGTGTATGTGTGTGTGTGTGTGTGTGCATGCCCTTTCCACCCTACAGGAAGCCCGCAAGGCTCAGCTGGAGAACCACGAGCCCGAGGATGAGGAGGAGGACATTGACAAGGACACTCAGGAGTCTGGTGAGTCTCGCCACACTCTTCATTCATCATTCATCACACTTGTTTATTACTTCTGGCAAAGTTGCATGAATGTATTTTAGACTGTTCTTGTTGTTAAAGGGACAGATTCCTAAATTAGTGTCATATACTGGAGAAAACCATTTGTGTATTACTGTAGGTGCAAAGTTAATGGAACTTTCCGGTACCTCAAAAGACTCGACAAACATTTTTGCTTCAATGTATATGCTTCATTCAATCAGTGTGAAAGAGAGTATTTACTTAGTCCAGGGTTTGCTGTATTAGAATACTTGGATGTCTGTGTGAGTGATGTCACTTCCTTTTTTCTGTGTTCTTCTCCCAGGTGACGAGAAAGAGAAGGGCAGCGAGAGCGAGAACTCGGACAGCGAGTCTGAGCGCGACGACGAAGAGCGGCACGAGCGCGAGGAAGATGAAGACGAGGAGGACGAGGAGGGCGGCAAGCCCCAACGGCGGGCGAGCGGCAGCGGCAGCGAGAGCGGAGATGAGCGGCAGGCTAGAGAGACGCGCGCGGACGAGGAGGAGATCTTCGGAAGCGATGACGATAGCGACGAGGAGGGCAAGGCGGGGAGCGGCGGAGGCGAGGGGGGGCGCAGCAGTGGCAGCGAAGAAGAGGAGGATGAAGATGGAGGAAGAGGAAGGAGGAGCGGAAGCGCTACACCCGTGCACAGCAGCAGCGAGCACTCGGAGGCCGGACAGCAGAGCGGCAGCGAGCGCGGCTCCGACTCCAGCGACGGCAGCGACAGCGAGTGAACCGGCCAATCAGAGCTTTCGCCCGCCCATGCTAGCACATGTTCACGCTCTTGCACTCATACACTATTCAAACACATACACATCCTCACTCACAGGGTGCTCTGGCACTTTCCTACTCACTCATGCGTATACACACACATACACACACACTTATTCACACTCTTGCAGTGTGTACACAGTGCATAGTGTATCAGATGTATTTTCTTATGCTCTTACACAGACGTATGACGTTCCATTGGCAAATGGTGGTTCCATTGTTTTTCGTTGTTCTTTTTTCCAACGGCTTCCTCCATGAAATGAGATGTCAGTACGGAAATGTTTAAACACGGTTTCATTCTCTCAGATGAACATCACTTGGGATCATCGCAGGTTACTTCCTAGCAGAGCCATTTGTGCTTCCACATAACTTCCTACCAACTGGGATCAGTCTAAGTCACTGATTCTAAGTCTCCCTTCTAAGGCTGCCCTGATGTTTGCCGTGTGTGTGTGTGTGTGTGTGTGTGGAGAGGCCATGTATGGAAAAGCTGTATCATTATATTTCATTGACATTCAAATGTCCACAGTCTCCACGTGCATTATAATTCTGCTCTCTTTACGTTGAAAAATCATTTTTTCTTTTTTTTTTTGTTTCATGACCCGCTTTAGTTTAGCTGGTCAGGATGAGGTTTTCTTTTTTGTTTTAAAGGAACTTATAGAAATCAATGAATTGTGAAGATGTTTTTGAACGAGAGCATAACATTGTCTTATACTGTTAGTATACAATTTTTTTGTGCTAGTTTAGCTAAAATAGTCTGAAAGGACAATGTAAATAAATATTAAACTGATGTTTTTATAGATATATTGTGGTGTGTGGCTTTTATTGTAATAATTACAATACCTAATAAAATAGTAATATACTATACTAGAACACAAAGAAAGGCTTTATTAAAATACAACTTGGCATCAACAGACTTTCATCACATTTACTAAAAATACAGATGATATTCTGAAGAACAAAATGATCTGTTTTTTTGTTTCTATTTACTTCATGTAAACAAACAAAAAATGAGTACAAAGAAAGAGTGCTGTACACAAAGCCCGGAGAGGTTTCCTTTTAGCGAAAGAATGCAAGCTTGTTCTTCAGCCAATCCTCTGTGAGGTCATCTGCGTTTCGCGTCTCAAAGACCTGATGGAGATGGTGGTTAAAAGGAAAATGGTTATGTGAAAATAAATATGCCAACAAAAGAACTGTCTGGATTTCACAGAGCAAAAAGGCATTGGATGCCTTTGCCCTTAACTTGGCTGAGAAAAAGAAAGCTATTGTAAAGTGTCAGTCAAGTTCAATTTAACCAGTCTGTCCACCACATATCTGAATGAATAAACAAAACAAACAATCAGATGTTACCTTGGTGAGCTCTGCAGTCTGAACCAGACGGTTTTTACTCCCTGCATACATCATTTGTTGCTCAGGTTTGCACCCTGTCGAAATTGCATAATGTGGAAACATCATCCTTTCATTTCATCATTGGAATTAAACAGGAGCACAGTAGTCATTGGAGACTGGCATATAGTGTACTGTATAGAGAATGATGCTGCATTCTTACAGTTTAATTACAAGTTAGACGTGTTGACTCATGCATGTATTGCTTACCTACTGGACTTGAAAAGATGAAGCAGAGTGGGTAGGACACCCGTCCATCTGAATGGCTAAGTTTGTAGCTATATACAATGAATGTTTAGTCATGTTAAGGAAACATTTGCGTTCATTTTTGATAGGTGCATTTGATTTAAGCATATTATGCAAAGTCATAGTTGTGCACTAAAGTCATTTACATTCATTTTTTCTCTGTTTTTTACCCATATATATATGTCAGTAACTACCGCCTAATCTAACAGACAATATCTTACACAATATTTATTCAAGACACATTGTTGATCTCTGGCTCCTTCAGCGTGCTGCTTTGTGATTGAACGTGAATGCAGTTTGAAATTAGTGATATTATTGAATGTCCATAAGCAGGTGAGAGAAAGGATATCTTGGCTGCCGTTCAGGTAGCTCATCCCTCAAGTCATCCAGAGAAATATCCTGCAAGAAGAGATAAGGTTGTGATGCCAAATGGAAACTTTCAAGCTTACAGCTAATGTAGTTTAATGTGGGCTCTACAACATTCTCAAGTTGTTACTGTCTTGTTTATTGTGAATTTCTCTACATATACTGGACATACAGAAGAATCGAAATTACGTTTCTAGCTATCCCACAGTGATGCGCACGGTCAGGAGAGCCAGAGGGCGCTGCGTCTCCACGCGCCGCCTACCCATTCACACACAGTCATACACCTGTGCCACCACCACCTGTTATTGTGACGTGCCAATAGACACACAATACTGAGAGTTATCTATTGTGTCATTTTTTATTGTGCCGTTTGTGTGAAAAAATAACACAATGAAAAATGAAAACCACCGCCCCCTAAATACAAATTAAATACAAATAGGCTATCCATGTTTAATCATTATTTACTATACCTCTCAGTCATACTGCAGATCTAACAGTTGGTTAGTGTTGGTGTTTGTGTCTAAAAATACTGGGCCGTTTCCAATGCATGTAGTTGTGTACACACAATTATTTAGGTTAGTAAATGACCTACTAACGAGCCTGATCAATTAACTTCTGCTGTTTTCTTTATGAGTACTGAAGCTTAAAAAAGCAACTTTGTGGGAAATGCTCTGTGGGAATTACTCTGACCCTTCCCTTTAAAATTGGCCAAAGCATGAACATGTTTCTGAAACTGTAGAAAAACAGTTTCTTGATGTTCTGGCATGTCCCCGACAGGGCGACATTTTGGGGAGATTTAGTTTTTCTTTTTTTTTATAATCCAAAAATGTGATATTATTTCTTTCAGGCATGACATGCATTTTGTCATTTATGTCAATACTTACCTTTACAAGATAACAGTAATGCCACCACACATTGAAATAATCTGTCAGATCTATCAAAATCTTTACCTCAAACTCTTCCTCCAGCACCACAAGCTGTTGCTGCATGTCAATCTTCACTGAACAAGGGTGAGACAAAACATCCATTTTAATAGTGCTGCACATTAGTGAAGTCAACTAAATAATGGTTTATTACACCATTACACCATGTTCAATAGGGGCCCAACCATTATTACACTACCCATACAGTAGCTACTACATTTCCCATACACATACAGTGCATGGTGTTGGTTGAGGTGCCTTTTCACTAGCATCGGCAGACTGCTGGTTTTGCTGATGAAGGCAAATATTCATAACAAAATCTAAAATGATAATTTGCTGAGAAACATACTCACTTAGAATGGCTGCATTGTTTGTCTCTTTTCGGAAACGGAACTTCCGCAGTTTTTCCTTCAGGCTTTCTTCCACTTCACACACTACTAGGGAGTCTGCCTAAATTATTTAACCACACCAGCAGGTGACAAGTCTTAGCTAAAAAGTCTCAAGAGACAGGTCAACACATTTGTGGTATGAAAACCACAAAAAATTATAACTTATAACAAAAAATATAAATTATAAATGATAACAAAAAATCTCAAAAAAAAAAAAAAAAAAACAATATTTTGTAAAAAAAAAAAAAAAAAAAAAAAAAGAAAGAAAGAAAACAATATGCTGTCTATAGTGTAGGCTAGTTTTACACAAATTTGTGTAATACGCATAACTGTATTATTTCAATGTAACATTTCAATTTTAAAACAAAAATAATGTTTTTAATGGGCAGGAAGTGAATTGCAGCTTCATGTTGCAATTCTACTTCCTGACTGCATAACGGTTGAGAGTATTACCATGCTGAGAAGAAAATACACTTTCTACATACAACCAGTAATGGCATGTAACCTGTAAATGACCTGCTTAAACTTACAGTAATGAAAAACAATTTAACTTACCATTTCTCTTGCCTAATGCTGCAACCACTACTCTTTGTTCTCTGAAGCTGCTTCCTTCTGTTTGTGACTTGTGACCAAAGTTACATCCTCAAGTTAGGTTGCATTTGCATAATGGGAGGGAAATAGCCTATCACTGATTGCTACATTTGTACTTCACCTCACCAGAACAACAACAACAAAACAAAATAGACCTCTCCACTCTGCATAAAATATTAATCCCCACTGCTGTCTGTAGTTACATTTCAACTGACTGTAGCAATGTTCTCTCTCTCTCTGCATGGCAAATTACTTATGCCTAAATGCCAGAGAAATTTCTATGGTAATAGACTTTCTATAAGTAAATCTATTGAGCTTTACTATGAGATACTGTAAACCACACTGTTGATGTTGGATCAAGCCAACTAATCAAGTCTGGTCTCTGTAATACTTAATTTCATACCAGTGGAGCCCTCTAGCTGACTGTGAAACGTTGGAATCATAGACAGTAAATAAAGAAACCACAGCAAACACTGGATCGTCGGGCATTCCTTACTCCTCCCTTACGCGTCTACGTCACCTAACGTTTTACGTCATGTTCCAAGCGGAGTAGATTTTGTAGATTCTGTATATTTTTCTATGCTCAAATAAACGTTACGTCTGATGAACATTTTTATGTTATTGTACTTTCCGCCTTCGGATTATAACCATAACTTTATATACAAGGATTTTTTGCTCAAACTCTTTGCCTTGGCCTATTTATGCTTTGGCAAAGAGGCGAGTTGTAACGTTAGCTATTTTGCTAGCAACTATCCGTTAGCTAGCGGTACCTAGCTAGCACGAGTTATATGTTTTTTAAACGTGAAAATGTCGATAGAACTAAACAGAAACCCTTGTGTGGTTCGGGTTTGATGGCATATAGACGACGAGGGGGCCACGGTTCTTGAATATAACCGAACCCTTATTTGAAAAGGAAATATCTTGCATACCACCAACAGCATCGCTAGCGAAAAACAATACGAATCCTGAATCCTTTTCATCCACTACTGGGAAAGGCAAGGGGCAAGAATCTAAATAAAGGCCTAGCAAGATAGCTAGCAAAGGGCGGACTAGCTTAGTGACCAGAGCCTCCCGGTGGACCGAAGGTAGGCGCTGCAACCAGGATCAGCGAGCCCCGACGTCACCCCAGGTTTGTTTAGCTTTTAAACATTATTTACAAAGTATGCTCTGTGGCTTGGGATGTTTTTAAGTTCTGTCGACAGATGCTCCCCACTCATCCCTGCATTTCTGAGGTAGCAGCTGGCGAGATGTCTTGATTGTCATAACAAATGCTAGACTTAGCAACGATATTGTTTTAGGTGTAATGTTAGCTAACATTATGATAACTAGCTACTTATGCTTTCAGTAACGTTAAGAAATTGATGCTAAATGCTTGGTTGTGAATGGAGTATTTGTAGAGAGCATTTCTCTACGCTTAGTTATGCTTACATCTCAAAGCAGTGATTTAATGCTGTGTTTTTTAGTGAAACAGCTAGCTAACTAGGTAATATATGTGTCGCTAGCCAACAAATATTGGATACCTTGACTAGCTATTCGTCATCTGTATGCAAAATAGAAACAGGTGAGACCCACCACTAATTGATAAGATCCTCTACATAAATTGTTTTTATTTTCGTTAAATTTGTCGTTTACAGACCCCTTTTGTTGCCAAACTAGCTATGTCGGCTGCAATGTTATTTTTGCCGCTGCCCAGTTCTCATCTGATGGCTAACCTTAGCGAGCTAATCAAGCCCGCAAGCTTTCGTGGCACACACCGGCTAGCGACGTTGACTGCATGCTTAAAAATGCTTTCTGTGATGTTCGCCTGTGTTAATATTTTAAACATACTAATGATAAAAAAATTCTAGAGTCATTTCGGCGTAAAGTAAAATTATAACACAAACGAGGCGATAGCTAACGTTGGCCGAGAACTGCCAACCTTAGCTAGCCACAGTTGAATAAGAATGTATAGATCTAGCTTAGTCCGCAACACTCCTGTGGTAAAATGTTGTCAATTTTTCTTTAAGATTAATCTTATTTTAATCTATGCTGTTGTGCATTTATTGTCACTTTACTGTGTCAAAAATATGGGTGTTTCTGTCCCTTCGTACCACTGCGTATGGCAAAATGTCTGTTATCCATCGACAGTAATATCAAAGACCTATTAAAATGCATTAACGTTACTGCTGCGAAGTTTAAATAGATCTGTTGAAGCTTTGAATAATAATCAAGTTACTGAGGATGTTAAATATAGCTGTGGCAATTCATAAACGTATACTTATAGAAGCATTTTTAAGTGTGAATGCACAGGCTAGTGGATTATGTCGCATTGTCTAGAGATAAACAGGGATCCTGCGTGTCTGTTATGGTTTCAAGGATTTCACTTTAAACTTATTAGTTATAACCGATCATTGTGTCTCCTTTTAAATATGTCAAGTGATTTAATCCCTGGTTCTTTCAAACATATATGAATGTACCAGAGAGCCATTGCACGTATTTTGAAATTTATGAAACCTGTTTGATAGTCAGGGAATCAGTGGACGTTTCTTGAATGTGGTGCGGTAATTCCACTAGACTACTGACCAAGAGAATCATCTGCTTTGTCATATCAGAACCTGAGGTCTTCCATACTTCCATGCATCTTGGAGATCCCAGACAAATGTCACATTCATTGACTCAAGTTCATCTGGGATGGCTTTGACAGGGTTTCTGTTATTTTCCCCATTGTCTATTGTTTTGTCCTCTTTAGTTTGGAACAAAATCATCTTTTTTAAAGACCACATGGCATGAGCTGTCACTTCAGCTGTGTGCCAATTTTTAAAAGGGCAGATCTGCCTTGCATGCATATCCATGCACATGTAGACAGTCAAAGCAATTTGGTGTTTATTCACCAATAACGTTGCCACAGAGTTTCATCAGCTGCTTCGAAGGGAGAGTGAAGCCGAACCAGTAGCTTACACCTTGCTGGTGTAATCTTAATAAGTGTAGAATGCTGGTGTTGGCAGTAAGGCGCTCTACACCTGTGGCAGGATGAAGCTGATTATCTGAGCACAGCATAATGATAAGCTGACCTGAATAAAAGATGTCTTGCAGCATAGTGCCTTCCATGCTTGTGTTCTGGTCCTCCATAATGATGCAATCATTAGTAAATATTAGTTAACTAGCTGAATATACAGCAGACTGCAAATAAGACAAAGAAAGACCATCACCTTTTAGTCAGTGAAAGTGTAAATACTGTTTACTTATGAGAAGATCATTTATGGTATCTATGGTATTTTTCACTAAAGGATGCTTCATTTAGTGTGGTGGATGTGTGTTTTAAACCCAGTTTATTCGTTTTGTTCGAGCCTTTGTCCATCTAATACTTGAATTGTGAAACAACATTTCAAATAATATTATTTTTTACACACTTTTCTTTTTTTCCTTGCCCTAGCACCCTGTCTGCTTGTTCTGACTCTGAATGTCTGTATTGTCTCCTCCAGCTGGGCCCTTGCTCCAGCCTGAACCATGTGAGGGGCATTCCCAGCCACCCAGAGAGGACCCCTCTCATTCCCCGAAGACCACAGGCTCCGAAGGTGATCGGAACCCCACGGGAGGGTCGCCCAACGGACCCCAGTGCTCGAGTGCAAATAGAGACTCTCCTCCCTCACCCCCCCCTTTCCTTTCCCCCCTCCCCCCTGTCTCCTTCCCTCCCCTAAAACACCAAACCCCAACCTTGTCAGAGCCCTTAGCCAACCCTCGGTCACTGCCCTCCAGTAACGTCCTGTTCCCGGGAGAGGGACCAGTCATGATGTTCCGTGACCAGGTGAGTTCTTAGAAGGAGCCTTCTTGAGTTTCTAAGCAAATATAGCTGTCACTGTCCCATGCTGTTGCTGAGCTCAGGTGCAGATAAACTTTGGCTACCTACTTTCGTCAACCCTGTGTTTCCACCATAGACTGTATATAAAAACGGTTTCCACACCATCTAATGCAGCTGTGTTCTAGAGCATGTGTAACATTCTGTTGTTGCTGAGCGATGTTGCTGAGCTCTCTGTGCTGCACAGGTGGGCATCCTGACGGACTGGTTCAAGGCATGGAACGAGTGCGAGCAGACGGTGGCGCTGCTGTCGCTGCTCAAGCGCGTCTCGCGCACCCAGGCTCGCTTTCTGCACATCTGCCTGGAGCACTGGCTGGCCGACTGCACCGAGATCCAAGTCCTGGAGGCTGAGGCCAACAATGCAGGTACTACACACACACACTCACACACACACACACACACACACACACCAATATGTTTGTTTAGGCTGGCTCACAGTGTTAGTGTTATAACTGTTTAAGACTCAAATGTTGAACTGTTTATTTCAGTACAAAGTCCAAGATTCGTAAACCTCAGTCACCTCCAAAATAAAATCATTTATTTATTTGTTTTTGGTTTGTCTATCACCACTCTGAACTGATTTGCACATGAGTATGTGTGGCTGTGAACCTGCTGGAAGGACATGTGGTTTATACATTTATTTTAGGATCTTGGCTTGCATTGTCAGCATTAAAGAGAATGCAGTCTAAACATCCAGCAAACTTTTTTTCTTGCAGAGGGAATGTGGACTCAACAGGGTCCTTTAAGTGCAGTTATGGCGTAGAGGAATTCAAATTAAAGTAAAGTAAAATGTGATTTGTTGCGTGCAACGTACGTATGGTCTCTGTTCATCAATCACCGCAATGTCCTAATTAAGAATCCTCATTGATGATGATGGGACTTAAATGTGTGGTTAATTGCTGGAAATAATACGGAAGTAGTGGTTGTCTGAAAGCGTATTTTGTCTCATATTTTTTAATCTCCTCTCATTCCTCTTTCTCTTTTGTTTTGTGTCCTTTTTTGTGTTTGGCCCCTTCTTTTAATCCTGTATTTTTGTTTTTCCTTTTCTTTCTCTCATACTTGCGTGCGTGTGTGTGTGTGTGTGTGTGTGTGTGTGTTTTGTTTCGGGCGCAGCCATCGTGAGCCAATGGCAGCAGGAGCCCAAGGAGAAGGCCGTGTCGCTGCTGCTCTCGCACCTGCCGTTGCTGCAGCCGCGCAACAGCGAGGCCAAGTGCGAGTACATGAAGTTGCTGCAGAAGGTGCTGAGCCACACCATCGAGAGCAGCCTGTTCGTGGAGGAGAGCCGCCAGCTGCTGTCCTATGCGCTCATCCACCCGGCCACCACGCTCGACGACCGCACCTCGCTGGCCATGTGGCTCAACCACCTGGAAGAGCACCTGTCGGCACGGCCTCCGCCACCCCCGCAGCCCCAGACGCACCTGTACGGGCACCTGCGGCAGGGCTCGGACGAGTGGGCGTGCCCGCCCGAGGTGCAGGAGGCGGCACATGTCTGGCACGAGCAGCAGCAGGCACCCACGTCGTCTTCGTGCAGCTCACCGGCCGGCCAGAACGGACACCTGCCATTCCACAGCCCTGGTGGGTTGCCTTCAAACTTCAGCTCTTTAGGCGCTAGCGGGAATTAGCTAGTGTAAATTAGCCTACTGTTAGCTTCATTTCAGTACAGCCAGTGATCAGCTCATTTAGCATATACATATGCATCATGTAACAGCGTGAATTTCCGTAGCTAGTGTAAATTAACCTTCTTGTAGCCTCAAGGTGCATCACGGTTCTTGCGGTTCTCTTGGTTCTTGCAGGCATTCCAGGGCCGCTCCAGCCCAGCCCGCTAAAGCGCTCCATGTCACTGATCCCCTCCAGTGGGCCCGTGTGTGGCTCTGAGTGGCTGAGCCCCTCGGACGAGCAGCAGGGACAGGCCCAGCAGGGGAGCCGACAGGGCACGGCGGGTCCAGACCACGCACCCCTCTCCCCCCAGAGCAGCGTGGCCTCCTCGGGGAGCGAGCAGACGGAGGAGCAGGGCTCCACGCGCAACACCTTCCAGGAGGACGGCAGCGGCATGAAAGGTCCATTCACCCACATACAAACACATATCGTATACGTAATCGGGAGGTGATGATGAACAAGGGCTGGGCAATTAATCGAAAAAGAATTATAGTCGACATCGTAACCTATAATCGATCAAATTTTTCCAGGTTGATTATTTCAATTACTTAAAAAAAACATTGATTTTCAACAAATAATCATAGATAGTAGTGTGTTTCCTTCAATCACTGTAAAATTAAGTAATGCACCCTTCATTCAATAATCTCTCACTGGTAATATGTGAGCAAATGTACTGTCAGTGAACTGTGAGGGTTAAATAAATAAATAAAATAATCGTTTATTAAACATAATCGAGTTAAAATTCTTAATTAATCGAGATTTTGATTTTAGGCCAAATCGCCCAGCCCTATGATGAACACAAATTCAAAAGTGTGAAAAAGATGATCTTTTATTTTTTTTTATTTTTATTTTCTTTATTTTAATTTGGGTGCTTCCTGCTTGAAGTAGTTGTATATTGGACTGGGATGCTCATAGACGTTATTTTACTGACTGAAACGGTGATGTGGATCCAAGTTGTGCGTGTTTGACTCTGAGACTCTCTCTACTTTCCCAGACGTGCCCACGTGGCTGAAGAGTCTGAGGTTGCACAAGTACGCCTCGCTTTTCTCTCAGATGACCTACGAGGAGATGATGACCCTCTCTGAGCAGCATCTTGAGTCCCAGGTGGGCAGCATACACACACACACGCGCGCGCGCACACACACACACACACACACAAATGCACACACACACATGTACAGACACACAAACGCACATACACCACATATTTCGTGAAAGAAGAGTAATGTAAAGTAATGTGCCAACATACTTGTGCTAAATGGGTGTGCCATGTCTGTGTGTGCTCCTCCAGAACGTGACCAAAGGAGCGCGCCATAAGATTGCCCTCAGCATCCAGAAGCTCCGCGAGCGGCAGAGTCTTCTGAAATCTCTAGAAAAGGTGACTTTCACACTTCAGTCATACTTCTTAGATTTTGGGATGAAATGAGGGAAATGTTTTGAATGTGCTCAAATACCTTTCGTGTAGTTAGCCTCTGTCACAATATGTTGAATTTCCTCTCCACTCTTTTCTTTCTGTCTCCCTTCACCCCCCCCCTCTCTCACTCTCATTCTTTCTTTCTCTCCCTCTATCTATCTATCTATCTATCTATCTCTTTCTCTCTCTCTTGCTCTTTCCTGGGATTGAAATTCCTTACGGTGTTCTCATAGTAAACACCTCTTCCATTTTTTTCCAGGACATCCTCGAAGGAGGTAACGTGCGCAACGCTCTCCAGGAACTCCAGCAGATCATCATCACGCCCATCAAAGTATACGCCCCACCCAGCGCTCAACGAGAAGCGGAGCCTGTTGCCACGCCAACAAAGGGAGCGGAGGACAAGGACGGGCCGGCGGAGGGCTTCCAGTCCAACAGTCCCTCCACCTGCGATGGCGAGTCTTCTTCCGCACCCATCGGAGACGGAGACATCGCTGGGCAGTTCACCCGCGTCATGGGCAAAGGTGAGTCGCAGTTACTCCAGCAAGCAGTGATGTATATTGCACTGAACTGGATAGAGTTAAAAGTGTGGTTTTTAACTTAAAAATTCACTATTACTAAATGTATTTATATTGACATTTTGTTAATTTTTTTTTTCTGTCTAAATTTTGAAGTTTCAAACATCTTGTATATTATAGCAACCCTTAACATAGGGACACATTCAAGTTGTGTGATTTTGATAGTCATGAATTTGTGCAAGTCTTTGTAACAGGATCCAGAAGTAGGCTCAATAAAATATCTCTATTCCAAATAAATGGACTTAATTGTTGGTAGGATTAAAATATGTTGTAGTTCCTCCTTATGTTTGGCCTCCAGTAACCCAGAAGTGTTGTTGTTGTTGTTGTTGTTGTTGTTGATGTTTTGCATTGTCTGTGTCAGTGTGCACACAGCTATTGGTGTCCAGACCGGACGAGGAGAACATCAGCTGCTACCTTCAGCTCATTGAGAAGTGCTTGGCCCACGAGGTGAGGAACCCCTCTGTCTATTCCCTCCATCCCATCCATCCATTATTATCCGTTTTCAGTACAACTGATTTGTGGGCATTATTTTTTTTATATTTCTTTATTTATTTGGTAACACTTTATTTGAAGGGGTCTACATAAGAGTGACATGAGCCTGTCACAAACATGACATGACACATATCATAAAGATGAATGACACTGCATTCATGTTTAAGACTGCTGTCAAATAAAGTGTTACCATTTATTTTCATTAAAACCTTTGGTTGCCCTGTGAAATCCTAAGGGAAGTAGCGAGGCTTGTTTCAGTGGTGAAACCTTGTAAGTTTAGCAAACAGTAACTGCTGCAATGGCGAATAACGCTGTCTGTGTGTGTGTGTGTGTGTGTGTGTGTGTGTGTGTGTGTGTGTGTGTGTGTG
>JAGFZM010000165.1:109806-127306 GCA_017657215.1 Limnothrissa miodon | reverse complement strand
AGAAAACATTCGGACACCTCTTAGCTCCCTGACACAAACACACACACACACACACACCTCTAAAAGGGCCACCCCCCGGGTCCTACTAATATTTATGAAAACACTCTCGTGTCCAATACCCTTACACACACATACACACACACACACACAACTCTAAAAGGGCCACCACTAGTATTTAAGAAAACACACTCTCGTGTCAGATCCCCCTCCTCCATAAGGTCAGCCCCTTCCCCTGCAGCCAGTCCGGTTGGGGCCGGCCCCTTCCTGTCTGTATGTAGATAGTGCTCACTCAACAACGCGACGTGATGAGGAATCTTCGGCAGGAGGGAGTGCAAGGGCTGCTACGAACTCCTCTCCTGCCTGATACTGAAGCCATCGCCTGGGTCCGTCAGGGGACTGGAGGGCTGAACACCTCTGGGGGTCACTCTGGCCTGCGTAACCCCCCCCCCCCACACTCACACACACACACACACACACACACACACACACACATAGTCGTCATAACCAAGGGTGAAGATGAGCTGTGTGGACATGGGAGATACTTGTTTTGCTTTTGTAATGGGACAGGGTGATTTTGTTTTTGTTTTTTTTTTGTATTTAGGTTTTTTTTTTTTTTTTTTTTTTTTCTCCTTTCCTCTTTTGGTTTCAGAGCTGGACTCATTGTTTGATGTTTTGGAATGAAATATCAAAGCATGTTATCATCTTTCTTTTTTTATTATTTTCATTTAAAGAAAAAAAAATACTGTCTTGTTCTTGTAAACCTCATTTCATGTGAAAAGAACACACAAAGGACCCAACTTAAACTCTCCCACCATCACCAACCCCCAGGCCTCCTCCATAGAGTCCCCGTTACCAGGGAGGCCAGTGCAGTTACCAGGGACGCCGCTTTAGGAGATTTGATGAATCACTTCCTCCCCTTGTGGTCCTGTATGCTTTTTGGATTGTTTGTCTCCACATCCACCCATACTGGTGCAGTCTTAAGCAAGCCATTTCGCTAGAACATGTAAGAGTGGGGGTGCTTGTATAGTACTTATTTGGTCTTAATTATTATAATATTATTATTATTATTATATTATTTGTTTTTGTTTTTTTTTCCCTCTCTCCATCTCTTGGATCCCTCCTTCATTCCCCCTTGGGCAGGGAAGAAAAAAAAATCGACAGGGTTTCCATGTTTCCTCAGAGGGCCTTGGTTGGTCTGTTTGTCTAGTAAAACTTTGTTATTTACCAAACACACCCCATCTACGCTCATTTTGTTCATCCTTCATGGAAAGTATGAGTGTGCGTGTGTGTGTGTGTGTGTGTGTGTGTGTGTGTGTATAAACGTGTGAGATGCGGAAGTGTTTGATCATACAGAAGTCATGCAGTCATTCATTAGAAATACACATGATGCATTCACTTTCAAGAAGAGATATGACAAATCCAAGCAAGCATAATTCAAAAGACCAGAAAGCTCCTGTGTCCCATCTTAAGACCTCCTGTGTTTGCGATATTCTGAGCCTCTTAGAATATGGGTTTGATATACCATTCCGTTCAAGAAATTCATTTTTCTCCTGTCAACCTTTTTTTCTTAGCCAGCACACTGCTCAGAACCTTATCCTTTTCCTACTTTCATCAACCAAGAAATTACATTTGTCCGAAAGTACATGTTGAAAGTTTTAAACATGTATTGCAAACTGTAGCTTATGAAATTGCTCATTTGAACTACAACTAGATGCAGCCAAGCCAAGGATAACAAATACTAAAATTTTTGCAGTGTGCAAGACATGGATTTTTAGATGTGCCTGTAAAACTCAACGCTGTTTGAAGAAGAGAGGGTTTTCAGAGTTCACTCCAATCGTACATCACCTCAGTACTCAGCAAGTATCTATCGGTTTATGCTTGCCACAGCATCGTTTGCCTCATCTGTGTGTATACCGTGCGTACTGTGAAACCACCCCATCCCTAGAGCAGGTATCCCACCTCCCCTTCTTGCAGATGGAGCAAGAAACGGCAACAAAGAAAAGGAAGAAAAATAGGAAGAACCATTTCATGTGCCACATCAATGAATGCTTTCGCCACAGTAATCATCAGCTTGTATCTCACTCAGGGACATGAGGTCACATTTACTACCTGATTCCCCTGGTTGTCACTCAGTTCACTCCTACAAAAAGCGCTCCAGCCACGTCCAACCGGCTTAAAGCAACGGAATCTGGGTTTGAAATGGTGCATCTTGGATTCTTGCACAATGGGAAGATTCAGTCCAGATGAGTCAGTCCAGTAAAGTCAACTTGTTACTTTACAGTACAAGATGGTCAACCCTCTCAAATTGTGTCAGGAATGTTGTAACAAATCACTTTTTTCTCTGGCTTTATTTTTTATTTGTATTTTTTTGAGGGAGTGTGTGGGGGGTGCTCTTTGAAGTGTAAACGTCACAGCTGGGTATTTACGTCAGCAACTGTTGAATTTAAGATCATCTAATTGTGTGTTGCAAGTGTGCAGACATTCCTCATTCTACACCAGCATGGCCAGCAAGTAGTGTGCCGAGCACTCACAGATGTTGTGAAGCGGTTTAGTCCCATTCAGCACACCCGCATACCACTCATTTTTCACGTTATTGTTGGGATGTCCCGTCACAGTTGCATGCAAGCCCTTGTGCTTTGAGCTGCCAGTCCACTAGCCGTTTATTTAGTCACAAGCTTTCTCTCTAAAGAGACAGATGCTTCATTGCCTTTTGTGAGATGAAGGTTTTATTTACCATGTCTATATCCAGCAGCCGTATTGTTTATTTTTAGAGACAGAATAATATCAGTCCTAGGTTGGTTCTTCTCACAGGTGATATTTGTCCTTACATCATCAAAGCCTGTTTTTCACTATAGACTCATTTTAAAGATAACAGGTCAGGGAACACTTTGTTCCCTTCTGATTTCCACAGGACGTAAGCATAACCATCAGTGAACTTAAAATAAAATCCACATAAACTGGCTGCATTACAAACAAGGCTTTCACTCGCACGTAGGCTGCTTGAACACTATCTCTATATATTTGAATGTCACAGTTGTCATTACCAGCAGGGAGCTTAAGATTTTAGCGTTCCAAAGAGTTTGCAAGGGTTGTACCCACACCAAAGTGGCTCTGGGTTGAGGGAGGTAACAGAGGTATGGAAATGTGTATTTAGGGTGTGTAAAATCTAGGATGTTTTGTAGTGTTTTTAGTTTTTTTAATTTTATTTTATTTTTTCATTTTAGGTTATTTGTTCTGTTTGTGAAGGGTGGTATCATATTTTTAGACTTCACTATTTGTGTTTGTTGTTGCATGCAAATTTGAGGAATTGAAGCAAAACAAGTGATGAGGCTGTGCCTTTTCTTTTTTATAGCAACAATTTTTCGGTTCATCTACTACAGAATCTGGTGCATTCATTAAAAAAAATAATAATAAAAAAATACTATTGAACCAGGGTGTGTTTCCATCAAGTAGTGGTGTTCTGTGACCATATGCTCACTGATGGAGAATTGCTTTTTTTGGACAGTCTCTCCTCTACGGTAGCAGTGACTGTGTATAGTGGCATTTTGGGGAATATTGCCAAGGCTGCTAACCCCACCCCCCACCCCCCTTGGGCATAATATGCCTTAAACAAAGCAGGAAGTGGCAACAGGTCATTCTTCCCCACCCAACAACCCTTTTCAATAGCTGTGTAGCATTCGAAGGGCCACTGGAGGTAAAGAGTTCAGATTTTGAATTGTATTCATACAAGGCGCACTGCTGGCAGACGAATGAGTGGCGAATCGTTTGGATTGATCTCTAACGGCTTCTGGGACTGCCTCTGGTTTCCTTGCTGTTTCCTGCATGAGGAAACCCCCAGCGACTGCTGAAGTAGAGGCAGTGTCTGCCCTCTGTCCTGCAGCTCAGATAGACCATTACTGTGAATTGTTGTGTCAGAGAGGACGCATTAGACAGTCTGCTTGCTTTCTTTTTCAAGGTCGTAAATGGATCTCAAATTCTATGCCAAGACTGATGGACGTTTGTTTTTCTTTTTTTTTTTTTTTGTGAACTATAGTTGCAGTAAACACATGACCACTGTACTTGCATTGCAGAGAATGGGAATGATATGTTGTTGTTTTCCTTTCTGTTTTATGGTATGTTCTTGGCAATGTTGGCATCACTGCTTTGAATGTGAGTTGGGTGCAGGATGGTGAAGAGTTGTTTACTCTTTCTGTTCCCTTGTTTTTATTAATTTTGCCATGCTACACACATGAAAATGAAATCAGATTGATATTAAAACTGTTCATGTTTTGCAAAGTGAATGTAGCCTTTGGTGTTTAATATTTTAAATAATCTTTCTGAAGGTCTTTGCACTAGTTGAATCAGTATGACTAAGCAATACAAGAGTACTAGGGAAATGCATTCGGTTACAGTGACAGTATATTATACACCAAACCTAGACAGGATGGAGTTCAGGAATTAATTAAAGAGTAAATGAGTTTAATACATTGCCCTATATTATACAGATTGGTTGTTTGTTTCTCAATGTTATTCATTCAAATAGTGAGTGTATCAGTGTGTTATGTTGTACTTGGCACAAAGGCTGAAGAAAAAGACAGAGAGGTGAACTAATGAGACACTTAAGGGAGCCAACACCATCTAGTATCCATTTGTAGCCTAGCTGGGGTGCGACGACAAACCTTAAATTTAGGCAATAGACGCAGTGGATGCATGGGGCGTTAGCAGTGATTTCCCCCAATTTCAAATAGACCCACGAGATGGCGCTCCTCTCCCTTATGTTGGCAGATTCCAGGCTAATTATGAAAGTCGATTTTTTCCTTTACTAGCAGAGTCCGTTTACATTCAGACTTAGATTATCTGTGTAGGCTATTGTTGCAGAGACATTCAGACTTAGATTATCTGTGTAGGCTATTGTTGCAGAGACAAGACAATCAGAATACTAAAATCTACTAAACCGAAACGAATTATCCTTGCTGAAAAAAACGGAACAAGTAGATATTTAAATCAATCTTCCCGTAGCGATCCCATTCCATTACTTTGTCTATGCTTTGTACTGGCACTTCATGAAATCCAAGAGTGACGTTTGTCATGTGATGTATGCATTCTGCTTCCTTGTTTTGACCTAATGAGTCTGTGTCCGCCACTACAGTGCCATGCACAATAGAGCCTGTAGCGTTAATCTCGAAATCCTTTGGCCAGTTACTATTGATCAAATGATAAACAAAGACAATAATGAGGACACCTGAATGCATATATTTCATCAGCATTTTAACAGCTGTAACTCTTTGTGGTGAGTAGCCTGGCGTTACACAGACAGATGTCGTAACCTAACGTTAGCAAATCGTCTCTGAGTCAGGTCTTCAGTACGTGAATAAATTAAGCTATGTTGCTTTTAACAAGCTTAGTCGATCGGTTGACAGCAAACTGGCCTTATCACATAATATCATGAGCACAACGGTGCAGGCCTGCAGTGTAGCTATTTTAGCCGTGCCGAATATGTGATTGAACGTAGAATATTTACAAACTGTGACTCTAGAATATTTGCTGTAGACAATAACCAATAACTTTCTCTGTTACGTTGCCCTCCACATAGGCCTAAACTGACTGTGTTCTATGCAGTTTTAAATTTGAGCATCAACTCTACAAATGGAGTGGGCAGGTATACAGAGTACAAAAAACTGTATTGCTGTAGTAGACAATAACCAATAACTTTCTCTGTTACGTTGCCCACCACGTAGGCCTAATCTGACTGTGTTCCATTTATGCAGTTTAAAATTTGAGCATCAACTCTACAAATGAAGTGGGCAGGTATGCAGAGTCCCAAAAAAAAAAAAAAAAAACAGATGCACAATGAAAGTGTGTATTTTGAAAAAGTGCAATGCAACGGTAGAGCCAAATATTCTGTCAGAATGCTCATTTTCATTATATCACATGCCATGAAACTCTTAAGTTCATCAGCACAAAAGTGGAGATTCCCAGGGTAAGCACAGAAGTACATTTCAGAGATGACATTTGTCATAATCTGACGGTGCTTTGAGACCCAAAAGCAAGGGAAGACACTCAGACCTAAGATCAAATAATATATCTTTACCGAGGTTAAGGAACAAGAAAACAGACTGATATCAATATGACAAGGAATCACCTTCAACAAAGACAAGTTTCTCACGCACATCCGTTTTCAATCGGGTGCAGAAACCAGACTGAGCAATGCAAAAGAGTATTAAAGATGCGCACACCAGAGAGCTCCCATTAGTCATTTTTATTTGTCAGTGACGTTTCAAGCCAATAAGGCCCTTCTTCAGACTTCAATTTAAAAAAAAAATACTGCCCTATCTATATGTACAGCATCATTCATCACATGATTACAATAACATCTGCAGATAATTCATAGACATTGTTCTAATTGTCAATCTGTAATAAAATGTTGCAATCACATAGGCCTACACCTAATCGTGACAGTAAATAAAGGGTTAGGAAAGGGTGTTTTCAATGAGACCCCTTTTCTGTATAAACATACCTACATCTATACAATATACAATTGGCTCGAAACATCACTGACAAATAAAAAAGAATAATGGGAGCTCTCCGACGTGCGCATCTTTAATACTCTTTTGCAAGGAATCACCTTCTAACACAAGGTTTTAAAAAAACAAACAATAGTCAACAGTACCCTGCTTCCCACACATAGGCCTACTGATCTTCAGCATACTTATCTTGACATCTTGGCTATCTTCTTTCACGTGTTCTTTTTTTTTGTGTGTGTGTGTTTTTTTTCTCCAGGTGAACTCCGTTTCGCATCATACTATGGTGATCACATGGTCCTTCAGAAAGCCCCAGAGAGAGCTGTGCTCTGGGGCTATGGGACAAACAATGCAACTGTTGTAGTCAGTCACTCAGGGCTGGCCCAAAGAAATATTTACAAGTGTGGCGTCAGAGATGGTGAGTCGGGTTTGTGGTATTTTTGAGTAGGCAGATTTCAGCTGATTTCATACCACCCACATTAACCAGATGAATGAATGAATCACAAATTGATAAGTAAATAAACCTAAAGAAATGTCAATGCTTGTCATTGTCAACTATTTTGGAAATATATGCAGGAGTTGGATATCTTGAAAGAAAGTCAAGTTGTGGGTGATGTAATCTACCCATCACCGTTAAAGGTTAAGGGCATGCACATTTCCAGTAAATAGGACCGTTGGCAGGAACCCTGTATTTCTTTTGGACAGCCTTGATACAATCACGCGGTTTATCCCACCCTGGGTGTGGGGCTTCCTATCAATATTCTCTTTCAAATCTTTCAGTTTGGTTAGTGATGTCAAGGAATGAGCAAGATTTTTATATATTTCTATGTGCTAAGGGAGTTCAGAGCCATAGTGTTTACTCCTGTCGTGTGGGATCAAGGCAAAAAAGGCAAAACATTTAAATTTATGCATTTTGCAGACGCCTTTATGACGCCAAAGTGTAAAGTACTTAATTTTGTTAGTTCTCAATTACTTCAGGGCCAGTCTCCCCTAGCCAGGCTAACGCCGCCTAGTGGTAACGGTTAATTTCATTAACCTACATCTCGCGATAAGCTTTGGTTTTCTCCGACAAGAAATCGGGTCGGCGAATCAGCGAACAGCGAACGTTGAACTCTAGCGCCCAATTTGAAATAGCATACGTCACGACCAAGCAGTAGCCATGGGTTGAAGCAGAAAGTATCCCGCCCACCGTCATAAAAACGAATGCCTATGGCTGGTTCTCAGACGCTTTGCACGAAGTGAAACAAAGTCGTCTCCCCTGGAGCAACTTAAAACCACTTAACACCGTCCCCCGTCCCCCCCTTTTTTTATGGTTATGCTTGTGTCATTCAATGCCAGAAGGAGTAACTTCAAATCACGCAAACAGACATGAAAGCCCAGGGTCTTAGCTTTCATGTTTCTTGGTAAAGGGGTTTTCAAGTTATAAACTTTTGAATGTCAGTAGGCCCTCTTGTTTACAAAAAGTTCCTGTGGGAGTTTACATAGGGGTCCCAAGCAAAACGCATAGACATATCTTTACAAAGATTATTGTGAAAAGTCATATTTTTTGGTCTTTTGACTTCAGTTTTGTGTAGCAAGTTGAGAAATGGAGTAAGGGCCTAGGTTTATTGATTTGGGGGTATCATAAGGATGGTACCTTCATATCTTAGTTAGTTCATAGACATTTGAAATGAGCGGGGAAAAAAACTTAGTTCCAACCTCTGTAACTCTGTGTCCATATGTCACAGAAACATACATATTCTTCTAGATAAAAAACTTGGGGGTGTCACCTTTCCAATGGTATGAGACACATCCCTGAGTCTAAATCTATGTAGGAACTGTCAAGGTTTTTATTTGGGTATGCCGTTTTTAAAAAAAAATAGGAAAAATAGGGGTGTGCCTTAATAGGTTAAGGGTTAAGTGCCTTCCTCAAGGGCACACCAGTAGACGCCAGGATTTCTACCCACAGTCATGCCTTCAGAGTAAAAGTCTCAACAAATATAAATATAAAATGAGTAAAGTACAGATACATCTATATGCTACTTAATTATAGTAACAAATTACATCTACCTCGTTACTGTCCACCGCTGTTGTCACACCATACCTGTACCCACCTGTTATCCCATTATGATTCAAGACCACCACCCACTTTCATTCCTGTACCAAAGAATACATACTCCATTCTGCTTCAGTGTTTCTGTGACTACCCCCCCTGTGCCACTGACCCTATCACCATGAGGCAGCACTGCTTCCTCTTCTTATGGCCTGGCTTGGTTTGGACCGCATCTTAAAAAGCAACAACAACATTGAAGCAAATGCTAATTGATTTAAAATTATATGAACACTCTCTCTCTCTCCCTCGTAGGAATTTGGAGGGTGACCCTTGACCCTGTGGCAGCAGGAGGCCCTTATAACATAAGTGCTATGGAGCAGGGCGGGGATGGTGGCAGAGTCACACTCACAGATGTGCTGTTCGGGGATGTGTGGCTGTGTGGAGGCCAGAGCAATATGGCCTTCACCGTCTCCCAGGTCCGAGTGCCCCCCGTCTTGGTTGTGAACTCTGATTACTGTGGTCTGTGAGGTGCTGCAATGTGTGCGCAATATGCATGGACAAGCTGGGTTTTATGTCCTCCTGGGTGGTATTTTCCTTTGTGCTGCCTTGTGTTCTTATAAAATTGTATCATATTATTTCCAGGTGCGTCCTATCTGCGTGGGGTGGGGCCTGTTTGGGGCTTATTGTCATTTTGCATTGGCCTTAACGTAGGGGTGGGCGATATAGTCTAAAATTTATATTGCGATATATTTTGAACCATAGACGGTACATGATATATATCACGGTATACTTTGGTATGTAATTTACAGCATAACAGTTTCTTAATGGTTACCATAACATAAAGTCAATATGTACAACAGTTGTTTAGTCATCATTCGGGGGTGTTTATATTGGACTCTCAAATTCACACAGAAGTAAACTGGTAAGCTGCATTTGTGTCAGGCAGTAGCTGTTCAATTTATAGGCTCTTACACAGTTTCGTTGTAAGAATGAAAAGGTGCTATCAATAAGGTGAAGCTACAGGTCAACATTTTTTCACATGATTGTGGAGACGCAATGAGCCTATCACGGTATGCCGATATGACCCAAAATCTCTATCATTGGCCAAATTCATATTGCATACGGTATATATTGTCTGTATTGCCCACCCCTACCTTAACGTCCTCTAGGACCCTGCCGTCGGTCGCTACTTTTGTTTAGAATTTTTTTATGTTCTTTTTGTTAATACCTATTGTGTAAATAAATATCCCCGAGACACGAGCCCACTGACTGTTTGGTCATTGATGTTGCGACCTGCCGAGGCTGGCCGTAACACCGGGTTTGAAGACTGAGAATGTGGCGGGATGCATTGTTTAAACTGCAGTTCATTGACAACGTTCGTGTTTTGGAAAACTCATTCACTGACAGTCTGTTGACGTGTCCTGTTGGTGGTCCCATCAGGTGTTCAACAGCACAGCTGAGCTGGAGCTGGCTTCAAAGTTCCCACACGTGCGCATCTTCCAGGCGGCCCTGGAGACGAGTGCGGTGGAACTTAAAGACCTGTCTGGAGTCTCTGTGCCTTGGTCCGTGCCTACAGCAAGTAAGATTACTCTGGGCGCTCAAGTGTTTGTACTAGTTTGTGTATGCTGTGCATTCGGTCATGCTGTTAGAAATTGCATGCACTTTGAAAGGCTATTGCAGGCGTCATTTAGGATTTAGTGGTGCACAGCATCTGATCATGGGAGCTGCTCATTAAACACATCGGGTCATATTGTCCAACTGGACTTCTTTTTGGACGTTGAAAAACTTTCACTTTCTGTTCAGAAAGCTTTATCAGTTCTAACTGGAGATGGAAATATCAGGAGGTTTATATCTCCTGCATGTGGGTGTGAACTATAGACTTCTTCTTCTTCTTCTTCTTCTTCTTCTTCTTCTGTAGACTGTCTTCAAGCTCCAAAAAGAAGTCCAGTTGCCTGTAACTGAACACTATGCCTACCATGACCTGGATGAATGTGAATTTTCACAGACAACAAACACATTAAAATCACAGTGTCACAATCTACACCTGCATTGTGGAAATCAGGCGAAATCAGGCAGATTTATGTAATAATTCCTCTTTACGGGTGATGTTTGTTACACACTTTCAAATCTTATGCCCTTTTTACACATTCAGTAGATATTTTTAGAAATGGATATTTATTTGATTATTTTTTAAGTTTGCATGCAGCCTTTGGAATGCAGATAGTACAGAGTTCAAAAAAATCTCCCCTATCAAAGTTTGTAAACAAACTAAAACAGATAGAAAAAACATCTGTGAAAATTGCACTTATTTAGTAACTGTTTGCAAAAGTCAATTAATAGAAAATGTGTGAGCAGTCAGAAGCTTTCAGGATGTAAACGTCCAACCACCATCCCTGTTCTGTTTGTGTGACTGCCACTGGATACAAAGTTTGTTGATTGCCCTTTCAGCAATTCTGTTATTTGTTACATATATTCTCTAAAGAGAACCTGTGTGCGTGTGTGGTGTTGGTTCTGGTTTTGTTAGGGTCAGCATTGCTAGGCTTGCTCTTTCCCACGCTCCTCTTGCATCAGTTGTTCTTTCCCGCCCTCCTCCTCTTGCATTAGCTGTTCTTTCCTGGACCCACCCTCCTCTTGCATCAGCTGTTCTTTCCCGCCCTCCTCCTCTCTCCACCATGGGCTACGTGCTGGTGTCTCCCTCTCTGTGAGATCTCTGGCTGTTTCTTCCCCTTGCTCTCTTCCCCTCATCTTAAATCAGCTCGCTGGGCTGTGGGGAATAAGGTTGGAAGAATTAGATCACGCCAAGCAGCAGTGTCTGATTCACATCCCAGCCATAACAGCAGATGTGACCTAAGATGTAAGATGATAGCTCAGTATTTAGTCCATGCTGTTTCAAATCTTCACGTTCATCTTTCTGTCAGCTCAAAGAGTTCACTCAAAGAGTTCAAACAACAGGCCTGCGGTCGGAAGAAAAAAATGACATTCAAGAAAATCAAGAAAAAAATGACATTCATTAGAGTCTGAACTTGTTTTATGACAACAGACAAATGGCATTTATCAAAGTCTGAACTTGTTTCTCAGCTCAGAGTTTTCTTTTTTTATTAACTGAAGTGTGTGTGTGTGTGTGTATGTCTTAGATGTATTAGGTGGAGGAGATTTTACCCATTTCTCTGCGGTCTGCTGGCTGTTTGGCCGCTACCTGTACGAGACGCTGCAGTACCCTGTTGGTTTGGTGGAATCATGCTGGGGAGGAACACCTGTGGAGGCGTGGTCCTCCTCCAGACCTCTCCAAAAATGTGCCGTTCCCCAGGCGACAGGAAGGTATCCATATCTGTACAACACCCACACCTATTATTGCGGGGGGGGGGGGGGCAGAGAGAGAGAGGAGGATCCTCAGAGGGGTCGAACCCGGGTGATTTGCCGCTTTAGCCCACTGAGCTACGACGCCTTTCACTCTAATTGTTTCAACTGGATCATTTCCTGCATCTGTTAGGAGAACAGAAATAAATACAGTACATGTACACACAAATTTATGCCTTGATACATCTGTATGTTAACCCACACACAACTGTCAATGTGTAGTTGATGAGGGCACAATGTCGACCCCTGATTGGTGTTCCTTTTTGTTGGTAGTTATCAACGAGGCGTACTACATGATGAACCCCTACTTATGGCTGGCCCAATGCAAAACTCTGTCCTGTGGAATGCAATGATCCACCCCCTGCTTAACATGACTATCACAGGAGCTATCTGGTACCAAGGTGAGAGCACCTACAGGTATGCAGGGGTCATAGGGGCACAGGCACGAGCCTGTCCGAGCCCTACTCCAGAGTGCATCTTGTCATTTTAAATGCAATGTGCTACATCAATGTTATGATTTAAGTGGCTATTTACTAGCCTGGGTCCGCCCATACTTCCTGTGACGCTACATTCAATTTCGCGAGCGAGTCAGTCTGGCCAGGCTGCCTATTTAGAGGAATTATTTTTCCCAAATCTGTGGGCACCAATGAGAAACGAGCTTACGCATACATCATCGGAATGAGTGGTCTGATTGGTTGTAGATTCGTCAAGTAGTATTCAGAGGCATCTGATGGACGCAGGTTAAGCCCGCCTCCCAGAAGACGTTTAGTAATGTAGGATGGCCAGACTAAGCTCCCATGAGTTTTGTCGCGCAAGCCAGGCTAGATATTTACTTGAACGAAAGAACTTCACCGCAGACCTTTTTTTTTTAACCCTTTTTAAATAAATAGAGGCTTAGGCCTACCCTTTTATTGCCCCTAGTTCAGTCTAAGCATTACAACTGGTGTTATGGAGGCACAAGACTAGGGGATGAAAAAAAAGATTGCTTTCCTTAAGTGTCCCTAACATAGGCGTAGCATACCAGTGGTAAACTGAGTGTAAGAGGCCAATACCTACCTGGTATTCAGCCAACCTCATTTGTGGCTATCGTGGCCAACCAGCCTATGTGACGGTGTCTAGGAAGTTCACTGGGTTGTAGAGCACGAAGAAGTCCGACGTCCTGAAGTTTTAAACTGATTCTAGGCGAGGTATAATCCAGCAGGGAAGGAAAGGCTCACCGTGCAAGCCGCGTCCCGAGAACAGCCACTCTCCTCTCCGTAATCGCAAACTCCACTTCCTGTTCCATTGCTTTCCTGTGTGTTGCTTAAAAGCTTCAATGGCACCAAGGGAAACCTCCCAGATCTTAAAGGTCAGTCATCTGTTGGGATCTGTGAGAATATCCATTATGTAGTTTAACCACCCTTAGCAATACACCCTTCCCGAGAGTGGCTCTTCCCCTCAACCTGAACTTGCACTCAAGGGTGTGGGCTCTCAGTCATCTGTTGGGATCTATGAGAATATCCATTATGTAGTTTAACCACCCTTAGCAATACACCCTTCCCGAGAGTGGCTCTTCCCCTCAACCTGAAGTTGCACTCAAGGGTGTGGGCTCTCACATTGTCCTTCCAAGGAAATGATGAATCACCAGGCTACATGGCTGTAACACTAAACTCCATCAGAAGGGCTGCTAATTCATTCAAAATCTTTTTTCTTTTGTCTTTGGGAAAGAGCCTACACAGCCCACAAACACGTGAAAATGGTTATTCTACCTCAGGCAAAGGTTTTAAAGGAGCTGACTGATCTGGCTTCCCAACTATTTGCATGACACATTCAACCAAACTCTACCACATCAGCATGCTGGGATCAATAAAAAATTATGATTTTATATTCCGCACTCTGAGCTGAAATTGAGGGCTGTATAAGAAAAATGCACGCTCTGTGCCATTATTTTCCACTTCTCCTCCGGCCACTTGGAAAAGATTTTAAAAACCAACGCCTCCACTGGAGAAGGATGTGAAGGATGGGAAAAACAAACCATCTCACTGTGATGGCAAGGTGAGGCTTTGTTGAAGCTTTGAAGCTTCTCAGGAAATGTGTTGCAAAATGATTAATTTCTGGAAGCCTCATATTAGCTTCAAATCCTCACTAACCCTAACCTAGGCCATTAGTGGTGAATAAATAAAATTATTCAACAGGAAAAAAAAATCCACATGTCTTTTTTTCAAGTATATTTTTGGGCTTTTTTTGCCTTTATTTGATAGGACAGTGGAGAGAGACAGGAGGTGAATGGCAGGTTCCCCAGCCAGTTGCGCCGCAGCTGGGGCCATGTCTACATGTCTTAAGACTTTAGGACACTGTTCATCCATCTGGCTGGAAATGAGTCTTGTTTTGTTACCCAGGCGAGAACAACCACAATCACAACCGTGATAAGTACAACTGCACTTTTCCCAGCATGATCGATGACTGGAGACGGGCTTTCCACCAGGGCTCAGGGGGTCAGACTGCTCCGGACTTTCCCTTTGGATTCGTGCAGGTAAGTTTCGGTTTCTGAAATATTTACATTTTATATAGTCATCCATTCACACAGCCACTATAAACTCACTCTGTTACCATAAACACGCAAGTTATTAAATATCTAATTTGTTTATATTGTGACAACTTTATCACATGACTATATAAATATTCTGTCAGCCGCAGTAGCCAAACGGTTGGCTAAATACCAGGTAGGCCTACACTAGCGTTCCCTCTGGTTCACGCAAACATTTAGCCTCTTCAACGCGAACAAATCGCAAGGCAACTATCCAATAGCAGAGCAATACGCAGGGGAGGTCATCATGGACGAAGGTTGATAGACTCTCCTCTAGTCTCCTCTATTTTATGTCTATATAATGTCATCTGACTTATATGGGGACTACCTAATGCGCAATGAAGCATGGAGGAAAATAGCGGAGATTGTTGACAGGATGGTGGGTGTCATGAAGATGACAAGTAGGCTAGTTGTCATTTTGTTCAGAGAGTAAATTGCCGATTTTACCCAAATTTAATATTTATTCAAAATGTAACAAAAATGTAGTAATTACAGACGTGAATTTCCCTCCACAATCTTAAAATCATAGAGGGAAACATTTCTGTTGGTTGTTTAGCCTACTAGCCGTACTTGAGCTCAGTTTCCACCACTGAGCTAGAAAGCAAACGTCTCGCTACTTTCGTAGCTTCGGTTCTCCGAAGAGTCCCGACGACACACAATTGAGATATCGCAACCCCAGTTGCGCGCGTGCTGAGCAGAACTAGAACCAACCCTTTGCAAAAGGGAGCATGCAACTTTGCAGCTGCCTGCAGCCCGCGCAGTCGCGAGCTCTAATAAAGGCAGCTCATATAAAAGTTGCAAACACTCTAATCACCTCCTCTTTCGCCCGAAACATCCAGACCGGGCGACTTGAGGCAAGGTGTATTGTGTGTCGTCGGGACTCTTCGGAGAACCGAAGCTACGAAAGTAGCGAGACGTTCTCCTTCATTCGTCTCTTCCGACACAATTGAGAGCATACAACCAACCTCAAGGAGCTTCCACTCACATGAGGGAGTCGTAGAGTCAAGTAACAGGCAGCTACCGGCGAGGAGTGGATCACACTCCCGCAACACCCGTGCCAGTAACGTCAGCGCGTAAACCTGGCAAAAGTGTTATCAAAGGCCCCGGAGGCATCCTGACAGGTATCTGCCAACGTGCGGTCTCCTCAGGCAGTGCGAGAGCTGTGTAGACTCGTTTGACCCATCCTGGGCAAGGGCACTCAAGCAGATGACCCTGGAGCGAACGCTTCAGGAGAAGACTACAGGAAGACGGAACGGGTTCGGGCAGAGGGTGACCCTTGAGTCAGCCACAGCAACTCCAACAAACGCCCATACGCTTAACTGAGGTTAAGGCAAGTAAGAACGCAGTCTCTAGAGAGAGCAACTGTAGAGCGAACGAGCCTAACGGCTCAAGGGGGGCGCCTGCCAGACCCCAGAGCACTACTGATAGGTCCCACGGACAAGCCGACCTAACCGCCGGTGGTTCAAACGCCTGGCACCCTTTGTGAAGCTGGAGGGTAGAGGGTGGACCCCAGGGACACCCCACCAAGCCCACAGATCAGCATAGATGGACTAACGTCCTAAGCATGGAAGGTAACTGCTCAAGCTCAGTATGTGCTGGAGTAGCGAGAGCACACAAACAGTGGAGCAGGACAGTGGGTCACAGCCCCGAGCTGCACATCAAGACCTGAAGCATGGCATTACAGAGTGCATAGCTCTTCCAGGCCATAGCACTCTGGACCGAGCCAATCACAGACGAAACGACCCCGTCCCAGCAGTTTGCCCTGTTCAGGAGCTAGCTGACAGGCTTCGGGGCAGGGATGCTATATCAACCCGCACGCCTGGGAGAGCAGGCGTCTTGTCTCTGCGGTAGCGACAACGGCTGACCCTCCAGCAGTGAGGCCAGGCCCGCGGACCAGCCCTGGGAGGGCCAGAAGCCATCTGGCTGAGCAGCCTGAGCCCATGGTCCAGCCGTGTTAGACACGACCGTGGTAACCACTCCCCGGCGAGACCGCACCTAAGCGCTGCTGCGCACAAGGAAGACGGGCACCTCCAGTAGTTAAACAATTCCCACATTTCACTGGACACTCTAACAGGGCAAGTCCGACGCAAGCATGAGGACATATCTCTCCACACCGGGCGCTACTTTAGCAGGCGGAGGTGTAGGAGACTCAGCGGTGTGGCGCAGCTGGCAGCGCACGGCCGACCACAAGCCTGGGGCACAGACCTGTCGTGACCTCTGTTCCAAGTCTGAAGTGTCACAGACGCCCCCTTACGCCTATCAGTCTCTTAGGGGAGAGAGTGAAGGTTGTATCAACGCACTTCATGAGGCAACGGGGAGACAGAGAGAGGTCGAACGGGAGGGCTGCGCATTCGTATGCTCCGTCTTCAAAGGCAAAGCGGAGAAGCATTGCGCCCACTCATGATGCCTATGACGTTCTGATGTCGGCTCTACTCACAGGCCGCAGGTCGCCATGAGCTGGAGCAACAGTCCAAGCCTGACAATCAGGACTGCTCTGTGGGAGAGGTAAGGTAGCAATTTGCAGCGCGACACTGTCGCCCTGCTGAGCTCCTGAGGTGAGGCCTGAAGCACGCAACCCGAGGACTGAGGTGGTGACGAGCGGGGATCCCTGGGGCCGGAAGTGCTCCTGAAGCGACTTCCTGATGCCCTAGGGGAAGACTCGCTCCCCTGCGCAAAAGGCGCGGAGCTGGCGCCCTGCTGAGGCTTGAGGCGAGGCCCATGGCACACGCCTGTAGTGGCTCTGTAGGGCTGGGGGCGCAGCTGAGGCGACATCCAGATGCCTAAGTGGAACACTCTCACCGCCAACAGTAGGGGCCCACGAGCAGTAGCGGGAGTGGCTCCATGAGGTTGGCGGCACATCTAAGGCGACAGCCATGTACCTGTGGGTAGAGACCACATCTACCTCCCAGCCATGCGCATGTCCCATGCCGGGCCGCTTGCAGGCACAGGCTGGTTGTGAGCGCAGGGGGGTGGGGATGGGAGGGCGGGAGTGCCTCCACAAGGCTGGCGGCGCATCTGAGGCGACAGCCATATACCTGTGGGTAG
>JAGFZM010000165.1:91746-109796 GCA_017657215.1 Limnothrissa miodon | reverse complement strand
GGCGCATCTGAGGCGACAACCATGTACCTGTGGGTAGTGTCCACATCCATCGCCCAACCGTGTGCATGTCCAACGGGCTGGGTGTGAGTGCGGGGGTTGGGGGTGGTGGGGGGGTTCTGTCTGCCCCCGAGCCAGCCTCCACCAAGCAGGTAGGAGGAGCAGAGGCATGCGAGACGCAGCGAGGGTGGCTCTGTAGGGCTGGAGGCGCGCCTAAGGCAACATCCAGATGCCTAAACAGAACACTCTCCTCCCCCATTCAGCTGTGCATTATGCACACGGCCAGTGCTAACCGGCTGCGGAGTGGTTCCGAAGTCTGAGGTGACACACTGGACCAGATGTCTGATTGGCACAGGGGGAAAGGCCTGAGAGCACATAACCTCAGGGCCACCAGGGGGCAGTAGGCACACAGGACGGCCCTTGGGTCCCATCCGGAAGAGAGCCAGGCTCGCCGTAGGCTGCACAATCTACTTACTGGACAGCGCTTGTCGAACTCCTTCTAGAACTGCAGATCAAAGGAGTAAGAATTCCACTCTCAGCCCACGGTGAGTTTTACCCCCTTGCATCAACCGGGATTTGAACCCAGATCCCCTGCATAATAAGCAGATGCTAATGCATTCAACCACATTAACACAGCTACACCTTCGGTGAGAGCAAGATAAAAAACAATAGAGGTGGCATTACGGCTATTTAAGCACAAAACGCCAGCTTATGGCTCGAAGGAGCATCTAGAGCTTGAGAAAACACAATTCAAAGTATTTGCACAAGCTGTTCAACAAAACCGTTTTCGTGAACACGATGGGATTTGAACCCGGGACTCTTGAGTGGTAGGCGATATTGGATCCACTCAATCACTGCATCCAGATGCTTAAGGTGTTTACACCACCTCTTATTTGAGTGGCTCAAACGGAGTAACAATCGGACGAAAAATTCGTCCACTGGTTAGAGGATTTCGGCTTTCAACCCTCGTTGAAACGACATAGCCGGATTATCAGTTTCTCATCGTTACCACTGAGCTGTCGTGAATTCCACGTGACAGTAGAATTTTCACGTAATGGAAGCCCCATTCAATGACGGCTACAGCTAAGTAAACATGCCAACGGACGGGCTGAACTGGGAGATAAACAAGTTGTTTCATCAACCGTCTGAAAAAAACGTCCACCAGTGCATAGAGTGCAAGCACTGGGGCTCATTAACGGTGGCTAAGCCGTGTAGAGAGTGCGCTGTGTTTGTGTCAAACATGAGGGCGAGCTGAGCTCCACCACGCTGTGACAAGGGACACAGACAGCAGCTACAGAAGCTGCCTTTGAGAGCACGCTAGTCACCGTAGCAGGGATGAATTGGCGAGGAAATCTCCATCGACGTTATAGAACGGTAGGCATCGTCGTCTTCAAATGGTGAGCGTCTACCGAAGTTTCATCTCTTCAGAGTCTGCTGGAGAGGGCACGTAGCTACGGAGGAGCACAGGAGCGGCTAAAGGCTAAAGGGGCTAAGCCACAAGGCCTGCTAGCCGCTGGGATGCTAGCAACTCGGGGGCCTGAACCACATGAGAGGCTAGCGGGGAAGAAGAGGGAAGCCGGGGCCTGAGCCACAGGCAATCTAGCCTGAGAGGAGCTAGCTGGCTAGCTGCAGACAGTGAGGAGCTAGCTTAGGGAGCTAGCTCAGTGGAAGAATCCTCCATCGCCGAACCAACGGCGTTCTGTCCTGTGAGAATCTTCGTGTGGCATGGCTCTGAGGCAACTTGCACACCGCTTCACCGAAGACATTGCGTAATCCTGGAGCACCGAAGACGGTTTGCCGTGGACTTACTGGCGTAAGCCTCGCGGTAAGTGAAGCGAATCCTAAATATTTTATCTCGAAGTAGTAGCCTTAAAAGGCTGTTTGGTTGGCTAAGTCTAGTTGTTAGCCAAGGGTTGGAATAAGTTAGCTAGAGCGCACAGCGAATACTGTAAAGCCTCGCCAGATTCCGCTGAGGGCGAAAGAGGAGGTGATTAGAGTGTTTGCAACTTTTATATGAGCTGCCTTTATTAGAGCTCGCGACTGCGCGGGCTGCAGGCAGCTGCAAAGTTGCATGCTCCCTTTTGCAAAGGGTTGGTTCTAGTTATGCTCAGCACGCACGCAACTGGGATTGCGATATCTCAATTGTGTGTCGGAAGGGACGAATGAAGGAGAACTACCAAAGCGTCTGCTGGGAGGGTAGCGTAGCGAATGAGTAGTGCGTCGCGGATTCCGCATCGCGTGCTAGTGGATCACATTCCACTGGTATGCTACGCCTATGTTAGTGACGCTTGGTAGGCTGGTAGACTTGTGCTTTGCGCTGCCAAGTCACTCACTAACATATGTAAAATAGCGACTGTGTGTGTAAAGACGAGGTCAGGTGCAAATATGTGAACTGTATCTGTGCCTTATGCCTCCAGCTGTGCACCTGGAATGAGGGTGACGTGCCAGACAGCTTTCCAGAAATCCGCTGGCATCAGACTGCAGATTTTGGCTATGTTCCCAACGAGCGCATGAAGAGGACGTTCATGGCCGTGGCCTTGGATTTGCCCGACGATGCTTCGCCCTGGGGCTAGTAAGAGTGTGGAGTAGACACTTCATGTTACCTCCTTCAAAGTGTCATTTGTGTTGTGCTTTGTTTTTGACATGAATTCCTTCTTCCAAGATATTGAAACAAGATAAGAGACTTGTTATTTTTGCAATGTACATATTCAAACATCTGCTTTAACTGCTTTACAGTTCAGTTGTTTAATTACCTCTTTTGTTTTTTTCTCCACGGCCATTACTGAAGCATCCACCCACGTTTCAAACAGGAAGTGTCTTATAGGTTAACCCTTGGTGCACGAGCTGTTGCTTATGGGGAGAAGGGTGTGTCTCACCAGGGTCCGTTCCCCAAGACTGTTCGCATTAATGGCACCTACCTCATACTTACGTACGATCAGAGCATCTCAGCCACCCCCTCCAAAGAAATATTTGAGGTAAGTGCCCTTGTTGCTTGTCTAGAGAGCAAACACCTTTATACAAATTCCCTGTATATGTAAGTATTCTTGGCCAATAAAACCTGATTCAGATTCCGGTTCAAAGCTGCTATGCATGACAAACCAAAGGCTATGAAAATGTTTCACTTTGGCATAAACATTATCAAGGCCACACACACCTCACAAGTGGAGTGTACCAGCACATAAAGATTAACAAGGCCACACACAACTCTGACTGACAATCAATTGATCTGTTGTCAGCACATTCAACTATGTAAAGAACAAAGTTTTGAATAAGAACATTTCAATCATTCAGATCTAGGATGTGTTATTTTAGTGTTCCCTTTATTGTTTTGAGCATAATACATTTTATTTAAAAACGTCTTTCAAAACACTCAAGGACACTATACAACAACAACAAAACAAAAGCAATTAAGAAAAAAACATAATACCCAAACACAGAAGGAGGAGGATGTCAGAGGGAGTGTGCAATCTGGAACAGGGGAGTTTGCAGCCTGGGTTTAAACGGGGAGAGAGTGTCAATGTTGCGGATGTCAGGTGGGAATGAATTCCAGAGTTGGGGAGCAGAGCGACTGAAAGCTTTTCTCCCCATAGTACTGAGGCGAGCTGAGGGGATGGTGAGGTGGGTGGAGGAGGAGGGGGTTATGGGTGGCCTTAAAAAGTGAGAAGGATTTTGAAATTTAATTCTAAATTTAACCGGGAGCCAGTGGAAATGCTGAAGTGCAGGGGTAATGTGGTGAGATGAGGGTGTTTTTGTGATAATGCGGGCAGCTGAGTTCTGGAGAAGTTGAAGCTTGTGGAGGGATTTGAGGTATTTCAGATAGTGGAAGTGGACCAGATCAAAAGCTGACAAAAGGAGATGAAGGGATAAGGACGGAGACTGCTTTACTCATAGAAAACAAAAAAGGCTGTAAAAGAGTTTGTAGAACCTGATAATGTAATCCTTTCCAATAATGTAATTACTCCCGATAATGTAATAAAAATCTCCTCACAAGTCCCTAAAACATGTAATAAAACCTGCTAATGTAATAATTTCCCAATAATGTAATACCATGCATTTTCCAATAATGTAAAAATCGCCATACTGGTAATGTAATAAAGTGTTACATTGATGGGGAGTTATTATATGTATATTATTATACATTATCGGGTTAGCCTCAATTTTGCAGAACCTGATAATGTAATAATTTCCCAATATTGTAATAAATTTGGTCAGAACTGAAATGTTAGGACACCAGTTAATTTGTACCAAGTGGCTCTGTATATGACCACCCACTATTATTTTGCTCATAATTTTGTCCCAATTGTATTAGGTCTCATCATCACTTGCAGATCTTACAAAATTTTCAGTGCTCAATCAGTGTACTCTGAGCTTATTTAAAGGAACAGTACATTTGTGGCCAAAACTGGTGCCTCAATCACGTTCAAAATACTGCAGAGCAGAGTATCCTAATCCCCCCCTCTTAGACAAAAGGTTCCCAGCTAGGTTGCCGAAATCAAAAAGGTGGAGGGTGGAGAAACAGGCCAAAGCACAATACATACATGATGTCAACATAAGTTGAGGGCTGCAACTTCACTCTTGTAATGGAAATATTCAGGCTGGATTACTGTTGTCAGCGATTAAAGTATTTGAAATCATGATTCCTTATTAATATCTAATACAAACCGGATTCCAAAAAAGTTGGGACACTACACAAATCGTGAATAAAAACTGAATGCAATGATGTGGAGGTGCCAACTTCTAATATTTTATTCAGAATAGGACATAAATCACAGAACAAAAGTTTCTACTGAGAAAATGTATCATTTTAAGGGAAAAATATGTTGATTCAAAATTTTATGGTGTCAACAAATGCCCCAAAAGTTGGGACAAGGCCATTTTCAATGTTCAATCGTCTTGGGCCTTCTTTGTCGCACCTTCCTCTTTATGATGCACCAAATGTTCTCTACAGGTGAAAGATCTGGACTGCAGACTGGCCACTTCAGTACCCAGATCCTTCTCCTACACAGCCATGATGTTGTGATTGATGTAGAATGTGGTCTGGCATTATCTTGTTGAAAAATGCAGGGTCTTCCCTGAAAGAGATGATGTCTGGATGGGAGCATATGTTGTTCTAGAACCTGAATATATTTTTTCTGCATTGATGGTGCCTTTCCAGACATGCAAGCTGCCCATGCCACACGCACTCATTCAACCCCATACCATCAGAGATGCAGGCTTCTGAACTGAGCGTTGATAACAACTTGGGTTGTCCTTGTCCTCGTTGGTCCGGATGACATGGCATCCTAGATTTCCAAAAAGAACTTCGAATCATGACTCGTCTGACCACAGAAGTGTCTTCCATTTTGCCATTTTAAATGATCCCTGGTCCCGTGAAAACGCCTGAGCTTGTGGATGTTGCTTAGAAATGGCTTCTTCTTTGCACTGTAGAGTTTCAGATGGCAATGGCGGATGGCACGGTGGATTGTGTTCACTGACAATGGTTTATGGAAGTATTCCTGAGCCCATTCTGTGATTTCCTTTACAGTAGCATTCCTGTTTGTGGTGCAGTGTTGTTTAAGGGCCCGGAGATCATGGGCATCCAGTATGGTTTTACGGCCTTGACCCTTATGCACAGAGATTGTTCCAGATTCTCTGAATCTTCGGATGATGTTATGCACAGTTGATGATAACTGCAAAGTCTTTGCAATTTTTCGCTGGGTAACACCTTTCTGATATTGCTCCACTATCTTTCTGCGCAACATTGTGGGAATTGGTGATCCTCGACCCATCTTGGCTTCTGAAAGACACTGCCACTCTGAGAAGCTCTTTTTATTGCCAGTCATGTTGCCAATTAACCTAATTAGTGTTAGTTGGTCTTCCAGTTCTTCGTTATGCTCAAATTAACTTTTTCCAGCCTCTTATTACTACTTGTCCCAACTTTTTTGGGATTTGTTGACACTGTGAAATTTAGAATCAACATATTTTTCCTTTAAAATTATACATTTACTCGGATTAAACTTTTGATCTGTCATCTACGTTCTATTACAAATAAAATATTGACATTTGCCATCTCCACATCATTGCATCCAGTTTTTATTCACAATTCACAACTTTTTTGGAATCCGGTTTGTACATCAGGGCCTTTTCATGATTAATTAACATTTATTTTTTACTGTTCCTTTAACACCACAAGGTGATGGCAGTGCACTATTGGTTTCTTTTTTCCCCCCGTCTCCGTTTCAGCGGGTTGGGCTGAATGTCATGATGATGTTGGTGTGGGCCTTAAAGATCACTATGACATGACATGAGTAATGGAAGATGAAAAAATGGAAAGGACCTGAAAGAGTAGTTTTAATAGTCTAAAGTCTTCAGCCAGTAGTGTTTCACCTATTGAAAGGACAATAGGCCAACAGAGGACCCATTCAAAGTGCCTCATTCATCTGCCAAGCCAAGGGAAAACAGAGCAAATGCATTGAACATACAGTATATTGTGTAATTATTAAGGGACATTGCTGCACAAATCAACACATAGGCCAGTTCCAAGTCCAGTTGGTCAATGTAAATGACTGTTAGAAACTCAAATTTTCTCTGTGGCCTATTGGTTTATTACTACTGAATATCCCTTTAATAGGCCTACTGTAAAAAAAAACTCTGCATTCACAGTCATGTAAAAATAAATAATATCTGCAAATAGTAAAGCAGCAGGGTAAAGGTAGAGAGAACCTGATGCCAGCTTCAACATTTGGACCCCTGAAATTGGTGGCCTAATGCTACAGCACTGACCAAAGTTATTACAATATTGGAAAATTATTACATTATCAGGTTCTGCAAAATTGAGGCTAACCCGATAATGTAATAACTCCATCAATGTAACACTTTATTACATTACCAGTATGGCGATTTTTACATTATTAGGAAATGCACGGTATTACATTATTGGGAAATTATTACATTACCAGGTTTTATTACATGTTTTGGGGACTTATGTGGAAATTTTTATTATATTATCAGGATTATTACATTATTGAGAATTACAGAGTTTAAACATAAACACCACTACACAGGCTTTCAATAAGTGAACGCTGTTAAAGGCCAGAAGACAAAAAGTTGGCAACCTGGCTTACACCGTGGTGCCCTTGAGCAAAGGGCTCGAGGGGTGACGGCTCTAATTGACCATATGTAAGTTGCTTTGGATAAAGGTGTCTGCAAAATGCATCAATTTAAATAAAAAAAAATATATCAAGCACTCTACTATTACACGGTTTACCTCTTACTAAGTCTGCCTAATAAATCAAGTTAATTAATGTATGTGTTTTTGTTTTCATCTAGATAAATGCTTGCATGAAGCCGTTTCTTAACTACTACTAAACACAAACAGAAATTTAGTTTCAGAGGTACCGACTTTTGTAACTGGGTACTGTGAAGGATCTTTAACCACGCTACCTTTGATGTCAATTACTTATTCTTTCTCCCATACATTGCTCATCATAAGACACATCTGCTTATCACGTGCTGATATATAACCACCAGTTTATCATGCCCATGGAGTCATGGATTAATGACACAGATAAACAACCTAAGCAGAGTAACTAATCCGTATAGGGGGTGTTCTAATGTTAAAAGTTAAATATCTAAAGTAAAAGTTCTAATGTCTAAAGTTAAATGAAAATGTAAAGAGGCAGCATTACACATTTATACAATATACATTTACTGTCTAGCAGTCACCCTTTTCCTTGTGTTTTGTCTCTCTGCCCTTAGGTATGCTGCTCCTTTGAGAAAGTCCAGTGTGATTCTCTGGAAGGCTTCTGGATGGGGGCTCCCATGGTTCCCCAGGGTGCCTCACAGGTGGCTGTGAGCCTGGGGGGCTGCCAGGACGAGCACGTGGCCTCTGTGCGCTACGCATGGAGAGACTGGCCGTGTAGCTTCAAGGCCTGCCCTGTCTACAGCGCGGACCGCGTTCTGCCCGGGCCGCCTTTTGTCCTACACCGCTGGCCGTAGCCATACAGGCGACAAGGCACCCTGACAGCGAGAGGGCAGGTGGATCAATGGTAGCTTTGCTTTTTGAAAGTCGGTCAGGAGTTTGAGTCACAAACATCCAGCTGTGATGCCCACGGTGCTGTCAATCAAAACGGTTGCTTCTGCTCTCTTTAAATGACTTATGCTAAGTGATTTACATGGATGGCCCTGCAAATTGTGTAAGGTGGCTATTCACTGGGTGGGGGTGGACGGGGGCTAAGGCACATACGTTGCTGCAAACTGCTGTTGACCCACTCACTGCATTTCATTGCTGATCACTGGATCCTGAACATTTGATCAAAATGGCTTACACTAGGTGGTGCAAATATTTTTATTTGACACATGGGTTGGGTTTTATTTGTGTTTGTTTTTGGGGAATGGAGTGGAATGAATGTGGGTGGCTTTTGAGGTGGTGATGGAAATGGACTTAGGGAAAAGATTCCTGGCAGATTCCTTCACAGTGTCTGGATGAGTTCCTGGAATGTCTGCTCAATCCCAGCCCATTTCCTGCCTCTATCGTGTTCCGGTTATGTGTGTTACGTGCCAAATTTAGAAACTGCTGATGGCAATGTCCCGGTACCCATAAGATGGTGATGCGAAGAACCAGAGGCCTGTGGAGCTCGACCTGTAAAAATAAGGGTGAGAATTGGGTGAATATTGATGCGCCTGTCAACCTTTCTCATCTGTCTGATGATCAATTCTCCTATCCTGTTACCTCTGGATGAAATGTATTAGAATGAGGTAAACCTATGTATAACTATTATCTCTTCCAATTCCACTTTCAGAAAGACCAGTCACACACCATATCCTTTCCCGTGTCCTGTTCAGGTGGTTCAGTTATGTGAATTCACACTTTTGGTCTGTAATGAAACATTTGTACGAATACTGGTAGTCCATCAGAATTTGTCAATAGCATCTAAGGGCACTTTTTGAAATAGTATATCACATTTGAGTTAAATAAATGATTGAGAATTGGTGGTACTGCTTTTTGCGTGTCTTCATCCGAATTTGTACCCGTTATATATAACCCAGCCAAGGTTATAATGGCATTCAGGGTAAAGAATAAAAAGAAAAATGAAAAAGTAATGCACAAATGGACTAGCAATAATTTATAATTTAGGCCACGCCTCATATATGGTAACAGTTCAAAGTATAACAGACAATAGTCATCAAATAGGATTTTATATCAAATGTGCAAATAGTTATATTCTTGTGCTAGACGTTGTCGGAGTGTACTTTGGGGGAGGAGGAATGGCCCAGAGGGGTGAGACTTAAGAGCCCTGCTACTAAGCAAGGGTCCTGCAAGAGCCTACTTAGGGTTTTGTAGGCCAGCTGTGACCTACTGGGAGCGACTGTGTGTCCGTAGCTACAGTAGGAGCGACTGTGTGTCCGTAGCTACAGGAGGAGCGACTGTGCGTCCGTAGCCACAGGAGGAGCGACTGTGCGTCCGTAGCCACAGTAGGAGCGACTGTGCGTCCGTAGCCACAGTAGGAGCGACTGTGCGTCCGTAGCCACAGTAGGAGCGACTGTGTGTCCGTAGCTACAGTAGGAGCGACTGTGCGTCCGTAGATAGTGGCGACTCACCTGATACGGCACTGATGGGGTGCTCTGGCGAGGCACTCGTGCTGAAGCCTTGCTGCTGCCGCTGGAATGCCTCAAAGTTCACTGACGCGTCATCTTCCGAGAGTGTGTGCGGCACCTGTCCATCACCTGGGCGACACACTTCAAAGCGAACCCAGCGGTAACTGTAAGAGAATGCAGGAAATTACCCCCCCACACACAGGGCAATTACATTGGCATCAATCAGTATATGTTCCTGTGGTAACCGTACTGCCCATTTTGCATGCACACACACACACACACCCCCACAAACATGCAACAATACTTACTTGCTACACTTGCGTGCTCCTGGGCAGCTCTGGATAAGGTTCTGGATAGTGGGGTGAGAGTAGCCAAAAAAGTCTGCCCCTGATGGCACTATTGGGGCCAAAGGTTTACCTCTACAGGGGTAGTCAGACAGAAATAGGAGGAGAGAGAAAACACAAGACTCGTTAAAGGTAGCCTGGGTCAGCCCATACTACCTGTGACGCTACATTGATTTTCGCGAACTAGTCAGTCTGGAAGAGCTGCCGTTTTTGAGCATTTCCGTTCCCAAAAAAGTGGGAACCAATGAGAAACGAGCTTTCCCCCCCAGTGCCAGTGAGGCATCTGATAGGTGCAAGTTAAAGGCGCTCTAAGCGATTGTGTTTGATGTCACTTCTTGTTGACGTTCGAAGTATTGTCAAACAAAACGGAGGATAGCTCCCTCCTCCCCCTCCCTCCCATGCCTCCTGAAAGACTCCCGCGCACTAACCCCCACCCAACCCCTCCTCCAAATCCTTCTTGTCGTTTATTGGCTGGAACAATGTTTGTTATGTTTCATTTCGTTTGTTATGCTAGGTTTGCCCACTGTGCTTTTTTTTTTAAAGCCGTTTTTTTTAGCCGTTTGTGGAGCCTGGGCTGTCTACAGAGACCGCGTTTTTTTACAGTGTGTTCAGGGGACAGGCAGCTAGCAGATTGTGAGATGTTTGCTGTATGTAACAACAAATGTTTTAGTCCTAAAAACGCGTCACATCGCTTAGAGCACCTTTAAGTCTGCCTCTCAGAAGGCCGGTATTATGGTAGGTTCGCCAGACTAAGCTCCTACGAGCTTATTTGTCGCGGAAGCCAGGCTATAATGGACTGCATTTATATAACACTTTTCTACTCTTGTGCCCTCACATTCACCCGTTCACACACCGGTGGCGGAGGCTGCCAGACTGCCACCGGGAGAAATCTGGGGCTCAGTATCTTCAATTCAATTCGATTCAATTTCATTTATATAGCACATATTTACAAAAGGTATGTCTCAAAGCGCTTAACACAAAGAGGCCCAATGAGCAACAGGGGCAAGGAAAAACTCCCTAGCAGCGTTTTTGGTTTTTACTTGTTAGGGTAAAAGAAGAAACCTTGGGCAGTTCCAACGGCTCAAGGGGCTAGCCCAACTGCCTAGGGCAAGTTTTCAGTCTCTCAGATGGTGATTAGTCCACTATTATTCCATTAAGTACACATAAGAAAATTGTGGTATAAATAAAGCAATATAGGAGTCCCATTACAATCCCAGGATATCGTCCCATGTCATTAGGAGCAGTCAAGCCAGGGGCCAGGTGGAGGCTGTATCAATCATGTCAGGGTTGTATGTGGAGCTGAAGGCAGCCCGCCCAGGAAGCCAGAGATGCAGGATCAGGCAGCATCTTGCTCAAGGATGCTTTGATGGGGGAAAGTGGAGCGTGGCTCAAAGCTACCACCCAGTAGACGGAAAGCACCTGTGCCACTATTTTTCCAGGAAGGGAGGAAAAACAAGCGAGATGAGTAAGACCCTTGGCCTTACACAAATTGCACTTGGCATCCCTAGCCAAATATTTCCTGAAATCCTGGCCATTGACCTGGCCATTGTGTGTAAGTGTGTGTATGCTTATGCACTGGTGTAGTTACCGGACAGCTGTAATAGCCTTCAGCAGGTTGATGTGACAGGCAAGCGCAGAGGAGCCCACTATGGAATTCTGGGGGTCGTCCTCTGGGACTATCTCGAACTGGGAAGAAAAGACAGGAGCAAGTGTTGGAGGACAAAAAGCAAGGAAGATTCTCATGTCCTCATAGGTCTGCTGCCAGACTGCAGTGCCTTCACGGCCTTCCTCATACCGAGGCAACTGCTTATATCACTTCCAGGATTTAATCCGATTATGGGTTACCATTGATTACTATGATTATTATATACAGTTGAAACCAGAAGTTTACATACACTATATGAAAAGACATATACATTTTTTTCGTAAAATTAGAAATGATCCTGTTTTAGGTAGATTAGGATTTCCAAAATTATTTCAATTTGCCAGAATAATGACAGAGAAAATCTTTTAGACAATTTTTCATTTCTAATATATACCAAATATATGGCATCATTAAGGGAAGAAGTAAGAGCATTATATGGAAATACTGAAGCATCATCTCAAGACATCGGCCAGGAAGTTAAAGCTTTGGCGCAAATGGGTCTTCCAAATAAACAATGACCCGACGCATACTGCCAAAGTAGTTACAAAGTGGCTTAAACCCCCTATGTGTAAGTTTTATTTTTTTCGTATGAGAATTTCTCCCATCTATCGGCGAAGTGGTACACTGCATACGTTTCAATAAAATGTATTAGCCCTCCCCTTCCCACGGTCCTCATTTCCCATGGTCCTCATTTTGAAAATGGCGATGGCAATGGGCAAAATGGATAATCTCATTTAGTACCCAGCCACATCTCTATATAAATGGAAATTACCATGTTTACAGGAACACTACAATTTATTCATGGAGGTAATTACCATCGTTTTACATTATATCTTTAAAATAAAAAATATATTTTTAATAAAAGACAAAGATAAATAGAAGATAAATCCTACACATAGAGGCTTTAAGGACAACAATCAGTCATCATCTTGGAGTGGCCATCACAAAGCCCTGATCTCAAACCTAGTGAAAATGTATGGGCATCACACATGCCTTTTCAGCTCTGCCCATACATTTTCAGCTAGGCAGCCTACAAACATGGCTCACTTACACCAGTTCTGTCAGGAGGATTGGGCCAAAAGCTTGTGGAAGGATATCCAAAAACATTTGAACCATGTCATACAGTTTAAAGCCAATGCTACCAAATAATAATGAAATGTATGTACACTTCTCACTTAAAAGAAAGTAAAAAAACAATTCTAAAAAATTCTCTTTCATTATTCTGGCATTTAACAAAAGGAAATAAATTTGTTAATCCTAATTGACCTAAAACAGGAAGATTTTATGTCAGACGTATATATATATATATATATAATACATAACTATTAATACGTATATAAAATACATATTGTTACTATGATTATTGTTTCTCCCTTCGTAGGGAATTTATCCTTTCTTCCCCTGTTGCTCTTGGGTGCTCCTTTTTAATGTGTGGGAATAATGTGGGAATAATGTGGGAATAATGTGGGAATAATGCTAATTGGCATAGTTGTTTCCAGTCTCCCCCAACCACACACTAATGGAATGTCTCCATGTCGTCCTGTCTCCTCCAACCACATGTCTGATGGAGTAAAAGCTCTGAAACGACTCTGTCTAGCCACCTCTGCTGTTTGGGTGGGCTGTGTGTATGGGGACTAGCCAGGCTAACGCCGCCTAGTGGTAACGGTTAATTTCATTAACCTACATACTAGTCAGGGAACTCACAATAAGCTTTGGTTTTCTCCGACAAGAAATCGTGTCGGCGAATCAGCGAACAGATCGGGGGCTAAAGGCGATGACGTTGAACTCTAGCGCCCAATTTGAAATAGCATACATCACGACCAAGCAGTAGCCATTGGTTGAAGCAGAAAGTATCCTGCCCACCGTCATGAAAACGAATGCCTATGGCTAGTTCTCAGACGCTTTGCACGAAGTGAAACAAAGTGAAAGCGGATGATCATATCAGGCTATATGGGGACAGCATACACACACACTTCTTGGTATCTACCCAGGTGTGAGCATGTACATGAATCCTGATTGTGAAATCAAGCACAGCCCCAGTGGGTGCAACAAGTGTTTGTTTGAGCTCTGTGTGGCTGCATGTGTAATCTTCCCTTATATGCTTAAACCATTACATGGTATTTAGCGTACCTGAGGGCCCGAGCCGCCATCTTTGATCTGACAGGTGTATAGACACTGCTGGTCTGGACACTTCATGCTGGCAAACATACGAGTGCTGCAGAACCCAACTGGATAGATGGCACTCTCATCGTGAAAGAGAGCGCGGTCTGTGATGATCTGACACACAAAAAAATAATTACTGTAATAGCAGTTACATTTAAAAACATAAAATCTAACAAAACAAAGACATCCTTTCTCTGGCACTCGTAACAAACATATTAGCCAGACCGTTCTCTCACCTCACCGAGACTGTACACAGTCAGACCACCCAGGTCAATGGGAAAGACAGGCCGCCCAGTGGAGTCAAGGGGAATTGGCAGCACCAGCCTCCTGGCCCCTCCCTCCGCAATCTTGCGCTTCTTGGAAATCTTTCTGGGTGCTGCGGGAGGAGAGGGTGTGTGGAGGGTGTGGTGGGGAGGAGAGGGTGTGTGGAGGGTGTGGTGGGGAGAAAGATAAGCAGCTGTGGGACAAAGGACCTTAAAGCAGCACCAAGGACTTTTTTTTTTGGGGGGGGGGGGCTGATGGAGGGCCGCTGAGCAAAATGCAGGGAGTATCGTTCACCTTGTTACGAGTTCATGGACCACCAAAATAATTTTTAAGTGCTGCTTTAAGCCTGAAAATGCATGTTTTAGAACAGGATAAAAAGCATGCATTAGTGGTAAATATTATATAACATAAGAAAATACAATTAATCTCATGTCAATCAGCTAAATGATTAAAGGAAAAAAGAAAGAAAGAAAGAAGGGCCAATGCAAGATGTTTTTGTTGGCTGTGTATTAGAGACAAATGAAAGCTGTTTAGTATCAAAGAAAAAAAAAAACACTACATATTTTAAGTTCTTTTCATGTTTGGAAATGGCAGTCTTGATGAAGGATATTTACTGCCAATATAAAACATCTGCTGTACTGGAGGTGCTGTGGCTCAGCGGGCTAAGGCGTCATGCCATGACTCCGGCGACCCCGGTTTGACCTTTGCCAATCCTACCCCATCTCATTTCCTGTCTGTCTCTCCACTAATCACTATCCAAATTATAGGCAAAATAAAAATATCTGCTGTACAAACATTGTTTTTTTTTTTTTTGAAGCAGAAATATGCAAAGGGTGTGTGCGTGTGTGTGTGTGTGTGTGTTTACAGCTGTACAGCTGTAGCTCCCATCCCCTCCGAGCCACTTCCTGCCTCTCCTTTCTTCCTTCTCACGATGGCACCGCTGCATATTGGCAGCCTTGGTACAGCGCTCTCTCTCACTACACCTGCACCTTTAGCTTTCCTTTGGACCTATTCTTGGATCATTTAGTCCTTGTACATAATGGGGATAGTTATTGTATATTGACTATCGTGTTGATGCCCATCTTATCCATCATTGTCCATAGCACTGTATTAATACTAATGGATGTATATATATATAGATAGATATAGATATATATATATATGCAATACACTTGGCCAACAAAACTTGATTCTTGTTCTAAAACGGATTTTGATTCTAAAACTGATTCTGATCGAAATAAAAATCCAAGCAAAAACCAAGCGCTTTGTGTCTGACAGCATAGGTAGGCATCTCTTACCTTCCTCTCTTCCGTTCTCCCTCCCTCGTTCTTTTCTCTCCTTCTTAGGCCTTTTCGGAGTGCTCTCTTCAGCGGGAGAGGCCCCGTGGCCTGTGGAGGCAGTGCCGGAACCGAAGCTGGCGGGGACATGTGCGCCCCCGCTCAGCCCACTTGGAAAATCACTGTCCGACACCGACTGGTACTGCAGGAGGGTCTTCAGCAGGAATCTGGAGTTCAGCCACCAGCCCATTAACATATAACACAGATATAAACCTCACAATTAGTTTTCACACCCACAGACCAGAGATATAAGATCCTGGTATTTCCAACATCAGTCAGAACTGAGGAAGCTTTCTAGATGGAAAGTGAAACATCTTCAAGCTCTAAAAAGAAGTCCAGCTGCTTTAACTGAACGCTATGACTACCACAACCTGGATGAGTGAGAATCTTCACAGACTCTTAATTGGTTTGAAGTCATTTTGTGCAGTTCACAAGCTTGTCGATGGGGGAAATGGCATCATACTTAGACCTGTACGTGTGCCAACTTGATAAACCCAACAGTGAAAACGCTGCAGTCAGCAAACGGCCAACATTAGGTGATGTCATATGGGAGTTCTTCACAGACTAGTACTAGATGGTACCAAAATGATATTGTGTACCAGGTACCAGATTTTAGTTATGGAGAGACAAAAAAGCGAGCAGAGTTAAACCAAACCAAACCGGTACCAGTAAGTAGAGGAGCCCATTAGTCTTTGACTCTTGCTAGTCACGAGCAAACTAGCCAACATTTTTACATTCATTTCTGATAATAAATAGAATAAAGAATCTGTATACATATATGTAGTTGACCAGCTTCCTTGGTCACTTAGAAGTTTATATAGCTCATTAAAGAATGAATGCTGATTCTCTTTGTCGCATATACCTAAACTCCACAGTTAATACACCCACAAACCAACAAAACTGAAACCAAGTGACAGTTTTAATAAATATCTTTGCACTGGATTCCATTATTTGGTCCAGAATAAATCCACATAGATTGCTATGAATGTACAACATTGTTGCTATTCATTTAAAAAAAAATCAGCAAATAATAAAATAAAGCTTGCTTGGTATGCCTTGAAAGAAACACTGATTTTGTAATTCCCCCCCCCCTGGTGTTTTCCCCCCCCCCCCCCCAGTTAGTTTACCGGTCTGACAGTCTGAAAGTCTGACAGCACAGCAGACAGTAGTTCAGCCTATGTGGTTATTGGATCGTCATAAATGTTCTTCTTGTACTTTTAGCAAATACAGCCGTTTATGTGCGAATTCATGTTCATTACATCCACAGACAGTTTTTGAAAAAAGAATGTTAAGAAGTGTTATGTATGTGTAACCCTGTTCTCTATTTTTTTTTTTTTTGAACACCCGCAAACAATTTTTGAAAAAAGAAATGTTATGTATGTGAAAGGTAAAGTGTCTCGGCTTGTGATGTATTTCCAGAAGGGAAAAAAAACACCCCCAGAAAAGCACTCAGTTTTGTTCATGATGTAAACATGGCTGAAAACCATGTCAAACACCATGTTGGACATGCTTCCAACCTCATCCCGTAAACCATTAAGTACGTCTGCCCCTCTTTGTGTGTGTACATCTGGCGACACTAGATGGGTGTCCATACCTCCGTTCATCTTTGGCTCCTACAAACTTCTCCTCCAGATGTGCAACTTCATCGCAGAGGGCAGCATTTTCCTGGAGACGAGACAACAACAGAGATGTCTGATATGAGATGTCCATTTTTCCCCCTCGTTTCTCAACGCCCACATGTTTCAGCTGCATCCTTAACTCAGACAAGACACATTCCTAAAAACTACTTCCATGAAATGTCTGCTCCTTAATCTGAGCCAAAGAATGTGCAGCATGCATATCAAATGTGTGACAAAGAAGAGTTGTAAAGGATGGCCTCCCCTTCCCCCCACGTCTCTTGTATCTCATACCAGAGTCATCCATCAACAGTATAATGACAATAAAAAGTTACCCAAGTCTATTATAGTGCAAAACAATGTAGAAGCATCTGGGTTGTTATCCCACATTGGGGATAGATTTCAATGCCTATTTCACCTCTTCCTTATAGTATGAGGTAAGAAAATCTTGTGGTTTGTAGGTTTGTCTGTTTATTTTCGTTTATTTATTTACTTGGGTGTGCTTTCTCAAGAAGCCATAAAAAAAAATTAACACACTGCTCTACTAGGTTCAGTAGAACCTTCTGTGTTTAATTTTACATTATGGGACACAGATCTGCGTCAACACAGGTACTCCACTTCCTGCCACCGAGAAGAGACGTCTGCAGCGAGCCCGCAGCTTTCTTAAGGACTTCACTCACCCAGCCGATAAACTGTTTGAGCTCCTTCCTTCCAGGAGGCGCTACAGGTTCCTTCAGTCTAACCCCAAATACACTTTCATTGCACTCTGTATATCTGCACACCTCCAGGTATACATACCTTCACTACTGCATATAGTATTTATGTTCACCTGCATATACTGTTCATATTGTTCATGTTGTACATATTCCTTATATGGTTTATTGTACATATAGTCTAGACTACATATCTACACTCCATCCATTTTTACAGTACTGCGTGTGTGTATACCAATGGTTCAGCTACCTATTTGCATTCTCCAATGTACCATCATGTGAGGCTGTGCTAAGAAATCTAATGTACAAATTTATGTGTCGGATGGATAATTCAACAAATTTGATAATTGAAAGTCTTGTGAAACCTTCAAAGAGTGCCATGAGGTATTTATCTA
>JAGFZM010000165.1:78125-91736 GCA_017657215.1 Limnothrissa miodon | reverse complement strand
GACCTAAATGCAGTGGCATTTCCAAATAAGATAGAAGCTCTGTAATCCTGCCAATTTCTCCAACTCACATTGTATTGATACCCTGACATGATTGATACAGCCTCCAACTGGCCCCTGGCTTGACTGTGCCTAATGACATGGGACTACATCCTAGGATTCAAATGGGACTCCTATATTACTTTATTTACCAACATTTTCATGTAATGTGTATCTAATGGAATAATAGTGGACTACTCACCATCTGAGAGATTGAAACCCTGCCCTAGGCAGTTGGGTTAGCCCCTTGAGCCGTCGGAACTGCCCAAGGTTTCTTCCTTTACCATGACAAGTAAAAACAAAAAACGCTGCTAGGGAGTTTTTTCCTGCCCCTGTTGCTCATTGGGCCTCTTGTGTTAAGCGCTTTGTGACATGCCTTTTGTAAAAATGCGCTATATAAATACAATTGAATTGAATATTGAAAGCTCCCAGAATTGCAAGATTTATACTTCTGCGTCACAGCGACGCAGGCACCTTCGCCGTTGTTATTGATTTATACTTCAGTGGTTGATTAATTATACTTTTGCGTCAGAGTCACTGCAACACCTGGGGGCGTTGAGGCATTGTATGGAACGTTGCCCATATGTTGTTATAGCAGTTGTGTCACAAGATGATAATTAAAGCCATGCTGAAAATTTGGAGTAGCAAGACTACACTTGTAAGTTATCGATGTATAGAACAAAATGCTGAGGAGAACTACGTACCTATAAAATATTGTTTGCAAAAAAATGTAAGTACAGGGTGCCACATGTGTTTACAATATATTATCTTGCTACCTATCTTGTGTAAAGGGAAAAAAAACAGTTGCTTATGTTTTTGCTTATTATACTTTGCTGTGAGGCACTTTGAGACATGCCCTTTGTAAAATGCGGTATACAAATATACAAACGCATTTGTAATTTGGCTGGGGATGGTGCAATAAACTCTTTTTATATCTTGAGAAAAAAGCTAGTGAGTGTGGTTTCTTTCCCCTGATGAACTGTATCTTTGACTGCACCCAAAGTAGATATTGAGACTTTTAGAGTCTGAGCGCCCCTAGCAAAAACACAACATAAAAGTTCCCACATCTTTCTGCTTCTCTCTCCACTTATACCCTCTCTGGTTTAATTGGAAAGGTTCAGGAAATAGGCATAATTCTGGCATCATAATGTCCTGACAGATCACATGATCCATTAGGTCTGACTCCACAAACATCACCTCCATCATGGTGCCCTGAACAGGGGTAAATGTGTCGTGTAGTAGCCCACAACTCACAAAGATCATGGCACGTGCAGCCCGCCGAAGTCTGAGGTACTTAAGGCGGTACTTCTCATTCTGGCTCTTTCGGGGGTTCCTCTTGGCCTTGGGCCGCACCACTGGAGCCCCTGGAGGGGGGGGTGGCAGTGAGGGGCCTCCAGTTCCGGTACCGGAGAAACCACCCTGCAGCGCCTGCTGTCGCTCGCCATCTGTCTGCATGTGCACACACACACAGGCATGGATACACGCACGTGCACATCACACACACACACACACACAGACGCAAGCACTTTGTCAACACACAGAGTGGCTTTCAGACATATTCACATATATGGTCTAGTCATACATACTAGGGGTGTGCAAAGCCCCCGGTATTTGTATCTGTATCTGTTGGGGGGCAAAAATTTTAGTATTCAAGTAAAATCCACATGAAAATCCAGTTAATACAATACCAAATACAAATTAAAAACTAAATGAAAATAAATAATACTGTTCCTCTGAAAGAACATTTTAATGCACAGAATCAGACGTTAAACATTCTATATAACTCCCATAAGTGCATACACTAAACCTGTCTTTGCTCATGCTCTAGGTGGAATTGGCTGAAGTTAATGCTGCTGTATTTCACACTGCATTGGATAATTCAGTGCTGTCACTTTAAGAAATTTCAACGAATGTTCCGATTGCCATTTTCACCAATAAAGGGTTCAGCTGAGTGGAGTTAAGCCTGCTACTGTATAAGCTTAGGCCTACTCCATACGTTTATTTGAAAACTACGCAAGTGTGTGTTTTGTTTGTTTAGTTTCATTCATACGAAAAGATGGGATAGTATAACACAGTTGCTGGTTACAGTAGGCTAAAGTTTGGGTGTTAGCAGCCCACAACATCCTTCTTCTTGGGTGTTGGCTACCTCACACGATCAGCAGCAACACTGATGAGGCCTTTCTCATCCTATAAGCTACACTAGTGGCCATTTCGTGTGTGTGCCAGTTTCGCAGGTTACGCAGTTCAGGCCAATTGTTTTCTCGCTTCAGTTCACGAGTACAAATATTTTTTGAAGTATTCGTACAAAACGCATTATTTGTGCATTTCCAATACCATATTGGGGTTCAGCTCCACCCCTTATACATACACAGTGTACAACTAATCAGGTCAGGGTAGCAGAAAATGAGCAAATAAACATGAATCGCATGATCAATAAATGAATGAATGAATGAATGAATGAATGAATGAATGAATAAATAAATAAATAAATAAATAATAAAGCAAGCAAGGGTGACAAAAGGGGTGACAAATGACATTCATGAATTAGACACAAAGCCTCTGTCCACTGGAATTGTGGAATTGCTCTCATCTATAAAGTCATAATAATACTACATGATTTAAGTGATAATAGTAGGCTATCAATATTATTAAAAATCTAGTTAGTTGCCTTTTAGTGATAGTTGCCAACAGTGTCAGTTGGTTGCCTAAAGTCTGAAGGCAACCACAGGGTGTGGGTTGGTTGCCTACAGTGTCTTTTCAGCACTTACCAATAGAGCAAAGACTCCATTCCTGTTCTCAATCCTCTTGAAGCGCCTGCTTCCTTTCTGAGTCTGAAACATAGTGGGAGACTGAGGCTGGTGTCTGGAGGACAGAGGGCCTGCCAACACACCATCTGTGTGTTCACAGTATTCAGCTGCCGCTAGGCTGCGCTCGCTTTTACGCTTTCAGTTTTTCTACTTCTCTTGGTGTTCAATGTTACTGTTCAAAATGCCGTTAATAATTCCATTCCATTCCATTCCACTTACAGCATTACTTATCTGGTCTGGGAAACTCCTAACGCCTATGCAGCATGTTCATATCTGATCACAAAGCATTCTAATGGTCTCACTGGGGCCTTCCCAAAAATGACTCCTCCATCACTAGCAGCAGGTCCTCAGATCCTGAGCAAGTGAAGATATAGAATCTGGCATGGTTTCATTTGTTTTTCATGTATCTGGGAGTTCTTGGGATATTTTATGCTGCTGCCAGGCCTTATCTTTTCTACTGGCTTTAATGTGAGAGTTTCTCCCGTGATCTCAGAGATTCATGAAAGCAGGTGAATGCTTGTTTACAAAACCTTTGAAATGTTGAACTAAGTGTAGAAGTTTGTGCAGCTAATCAAAACAATAAATAATTGGTTCATTGTTTGATCGATCTTAAACTTCCCTTTTACATTTTCACAAAGGGGAATAGGCAAACTAGACAAAATAAAACAATATGAATGATACTGGGAAAAAAAAGAATACAACAAAACCATAGCAAATCACAACAAAATGCAAATGCGGAGTAGTGTTTTGTGCTTTGCTAATTTGAAATGGTTACACCATGGAATTCTCCAGACCAGGCTTACCTCACGGTACATAACTGCTTCTAGGCTTGACTTTGCACTGTTATAAAGGAAAAAGAAAACAAAAACAACATAGGCAACATCAAAAACAGAAAATGGGGCTTGGATTTGATCAAAGGAACTTAAGGAAGGCTCATAAAAAAAAATCTGTTGTTGGGTGTAGCACACAGAATAAAGGTAGCATTAATATTGCACACTGTTGACAATTCCTTGTGTATATATCAGTAAGTATAGTTAGCTGATAAAAATGGATTATAATTGCAGCTTCATTTGGAACTGAACATCTCTCACATGACCCGTTATACCAAGTAAAACACATCTGTTCATAAGTAATTCTTAGCATAAGTAATACAAAGCACTTTACTTAGACTGTACCAGCCCCCGATCAATGATTCGTTGTTTTATCTCTTTGATGTGCATTGGGCGTCCAGCCTCTTCAAGCACAATCTATTGATTTTGGGTGAAGAAAAGTCAAAAGTTATACAAAAAACTATTTCACAACAAACTGCAATGCATTTAAATTGTTCTCTTCTACATTTTAAAACTTGGACTTTAAACACTTGAATTCCATCTATTGTCCCTTACTGTAATACACCTACATGCAAGATCAGATCATCTGAATTCCTGTTGCATTCTACCCATGTAATATTTTCCCCATCCCCACCCATCATGACCACATTCTACAGAGTAACCATTGTGAGCATCCTTTCCAGCTGCATGACTGTGTGGGCCATGAGCTACACTGGTTACAACAGGACAGCCTTGCAGCCATAAACACTGAAAGGATCATTGGTGCACTTCTATGTACAAGGTGCTTGCTCTTCTTCCAAATTAAAATTCCAAACATTTTCCAGACTTTTTTACAACTTATTGTAACCCGTCCCCCAAGACCTTGACTTTATATACTTGTATGCAAGCCTGCACTTGTATGCAGCCTACTTCATTGGTTGAGATTGTACCAATTGTGTTCATTTGAAATGTACGTGACCAGTTAGTAAAATAATTAGTTTTATAGTATACCTTCCTATTTCTCATTTCACAATGCCTTTGAGCATACTGTAAAATTCTACCATACATTTTGTTTCCATACTTTATTAAGACTTTCACACAAAATTCAAGACTTTTCAAGGTCTGGAAAACAGTGTTTTAAAATTCCATACTTATTAAGACTTTCAAGACTTGCGCAAGTACCCTCTATGTAGCTTGATTTTCATGCTCCTTTGTGAGTCGCTTTGGATAAAAGCCTCTGCTAAATAAATGCATAAATGTAAAAATGTAAACGGAAATGCACCCTTCCCCTCCCTGCAAAACTGTACACCACTTGCCTCACCTGCAAACAATCACAATTGTGAGTGATGCAAACCACCCTGCACACAATCTATTCAGCCTCCTGCCCTTTGGAAGAAGGTAGAGGGGCTTCCGCTCCGGCACCACCAGTAACCAAAACAGATCCCTCTGTGGATGTAATAACTCAAACCTGAGTGGTGTATTCAAACAAACGCTAGCGACAGGGGGATCTACACTTAGACATAACAAACAACAACAAATCAATCGGCAACAAGAGACAGGGTTTTTTCATAGTGTATTCAGGGGTCAGAAAGCTAGCCGATCAAGGGGAGATGCCTACGATTTGAGATAAAAATAAAATCCTGCAACATCTCAGAGCACCTTTAATCTACTTGCGTCTTATTATCTCGGACATGTTTTTGTTGTGCCTGTGCACTTTACTCATTGTCTTGGTACAGTGAAAAACCTCATTTTTATGTCTAGTACATGTGAAGAACTGACAGTCCAGCTGACTTTGGCTTCAGACAGTGGGGAACACTCAAGACCCACCTGTCCACCATCACCAGCGAAATAACATAAAAACATGATTTTTATTCACTCCACCCGACCCTTTTCCACCACTCTTCTGAACGAGATCTGGGGGTTCTCTTTATCCAGTATACTTATGCTACACGAATACTGTATGTAGCCGTTTTATTGCATGTCTATTACCCCACTCCTGGTAATCATCTCTTGAATTTCCCCTATCTATCTATCTATCTATCATCTATTGCTCCACCCTGTCACGTCCAAGGGTGTAAGGCCAGAATCAAAGTCCTTAACCGCTTCTGCCAGAATGGCCTGTATTGGGCAAACAGAGTAGTAGAAAAAACACTTTTTGTGGCTCTGGCAAACACCCGCCCATTAGTTTGGAACACCAAGACCATGACTCGCGTTACAGTAGCATGAAACAGCATGAGACGTAACGTTTTATGCTAGCACGATTCACTTAGGTTACTGAAGCGTTACTGTATTTGCTCCTGGAAACTAACGTTATGTGGACATTTTACCAGTAACTTACCTGTGCAGCATCCAGCCAGGTTAGATTGGGTTTGTCAACAACATCGCTGGTTTGTTCCCTGTGAGTCACAAAGGTCGTTTAATAAGTCTTATCATAAGTAATTTAACGACTCTGCAGTATGTCAAATGGCACTTAACTTACGTTTCGAGTGTGTCTGAAGTACCCACTAAACCAGTCATGTTGTCTAGGGCTGGAAATAATGAATAACTACTCTGACTGTCAGGTTCCATCTCTGATTCGAAATTTGAAAGAGTATTCAAGGAGTCCATGCTTATTGACAATTTATGTTCTGCGTAACGTTATGAGGATGCAGTTGGCTACAGGTTAGTGGATAAACGCTAGTATTAGGCGATTTTGAGGCCGTTTGCCAGGGTGTGCTGTCATAGAACTAAATACCAGCTCATGAACATACGTCTGATGCCAAACGTTGAATATTAAACTACACATACATGAGCCCAGTAACATTAACTTAGCTCGCAAAGCTACTAACGTTACTGTGCCTTGGTGTCCTCTTTGACAAGCCGTTAGCCAGTCGTTTGCCGACTTGCTTCCCGTTTCTCTCGTTTTTGTGTTGTGCAGCTCATACGGATGTGTTATTTTACTGTCTCTGATAACGTAAATCTAATCTGATTCCTGGTTTCACTTCCCTGTCTCTGCTAGGGATGTGTTCATTTACTGTTTTGAAGCTGCTAGTTGGGCTCTGGCAATGGCAGTGTCCGGATGTTACGTCAGCTCATCACAATGGGCAGGTAACGGGCCCTGGGAGGGTCTGTCTTTGTTTTGCTGCCATCTATTGGATTGGAATCATATACATGTTTGAAAATAGTCATACTGAGTTTATCTTGCATCTGGTAAATTATTTTGGAAGAGGTATGATGCTAAGATTTTGTGTTTGAATAAAGCTCTGGGGTATATATTGATCAAGACCTCTCTCTAAATAGTCATGTAAAGCATATTTCCAAAACTTCATTCTTTCATTTACGCAACATTGAAATTAGAAAATTCCTTTCTTTTGAGGATGCAGAAAAACTAATACATGCATTTGTTACCTCCAGACTTGACTATTGTAATGCTTTGTTCTCTGGATGTGGTGCTAGCTGCATGCTGCTGGTCTCCTAGTAATTCCTAGAATATCAAAATCCACAATAGGAGGAAGACCATTCTGCCATCGTGCGCCTGTCCTGTGGAACAAGCTCTCCTCTAACATTCGCCAAGCGGACACTCTAAACACTTTTAAGTCTAGACTCAAAACTTTTCTATTTACTGACCCCTTTAGTTAGGGATGGTGGATGGTAAGCCACACCTCCTCAAGGTATTATTGGAAAGGACTACCTCTGCTGTAAGCTCCCGTCCAGGGCTTGGTGGCCACTGACCATTCCTTATACATCATACCTTAGTTATGCTGCTATAGATTAATGCTGCCACAAACCACCCATCTGTTAAGCCGTACAATTTTCACTCTGTCTTTCTCCTCCTCTCTCCTTACTCTCCACTTCTTTCTCTCTCATCACTTAGCCAACATCTATACATGGTTGCAGTATAACTCACATTCTCTGAAATCTGATGGAGACTGTCCTAACTCCTCTCCTCTCTGACTTTCCATGCCATTACCTCCCTGCCGTGAGTCATCACTGCCTTCTACTGCCTGACACTGCACCTCTTGCCTCCTGGGTACCCAACCAACCCCACCGAACATGCCATCCTGCTGAGAACCTTCTTCCAACATTTGATCCGGCGGCACTCCTGAATGGTACTCAACCTGTACTCAACCCACTCCACTGTCCATGCCACTGCCTCCCTGCTGAGGGTCACCCCTGCCTTCCAGTGTCTGATCCTTCATCTCTGGCTTCCTGAGCGGGCTGCCTTGAAGAGGCTCCACAGACGACCCTGACATCATTTTTACAAAAAACTTTGAGACATGCCTTTTGTAAAAATGCGCTATATAAATAAAATTGAATTGAATTGAAAAAGCCTTTGCGAGAATAATAGCATTGTGGTTGTGCTTTGAGTGCTTCAAATAATAATAATAATAATAATAATAATAAATGTTCCATATCATTTTATTATTACACCCACATGAAACAAAATGAGCCTAAGGACTGAGGACAATAACTTGGTTAAACAAAAAAACAAAACAACATCTGTCATGTCTAATAATGTGTTTTGAATTTTACTTTTTCCAAGCCAAAAAAAAAAGGAAAAAAGAAGATCTGTTGATCAGTTCCCACAATAAGATGTGAAGGGACAGGAGGATACACAGCAGCCACAACAAGATATGTATAAAAAAAAAACTCATGTGGGTGTGCGAGTTATGTGAATGAGTCATTTTCCTCTTGTTAGGGAGTCACTGGGCAAGAGTGGGAATGGCATGTAGCTTGCGCTCCACTTCACTGCAGTACTTTTCTGGCAGGCCTGCCGCCCTGCAAGACAAGGAAGCAAACAAACACAGAAAGAGGATGTGATCTCAACAACATCTAAATAGGCCTATCAAGCTGTGAATCAAAGTGTCAAGGAAATAAGCATTAAGACTTGTGAATCATAATTAGCGGGGTACATCATTGATGGATGTCTGAAGGAAAAGGACGGATTGTCATCGTTTTGTGCAGTTATTTTATCACAATGGAGTTTCCTGTAGTTTGAAAAAAATGTCTACACAGCTGGTGGCCAAAAACAATGGTAATTGTGATTTGGCTTAGTACAGGGGTGGGCAATTCATTCCTACCAGAGGCCGCAGAACAAACAAACAAACAAACAAATAAATAAATAAATAAATAAATAAAAAGCTGGGTTCTAGTGCTGAACCAACAATAATTTGAATCACTTTTTAGTTTTTTCCCACTGTAAAAAACAAACAAACAAACAAAAACATGTTAGCCAGTCGACGAGACGGGCTTCCCGTTTCTCTCGTTTTAGTTTTGTGCAGCTCAAACGTATGTGTTATTTTACTGTCTATGATAAGGTAATTCTAATCTGATTCCTGGTTTAACTTTCCTGTCTTTTCTAGGGCCCTGGGAGGGTCTTTGTTTTGCTGCCATCTATTGGATTGGAAGCATATACATGTTTGAACTTGTTCAGAAAAGACCCAAATTGGAGGCGCTGTGGCTCATTGGGCTAAGGTGTCATGCCATGACTCCGGCAACCCGGGTCCGATTCCAACCTGTGGTCCTTTGCCGATCCTGCCCCATCTGTCTCTCTCTCTAATTAATTTCTTGTCTGTCTCTCCACTGTCACTATCTGAATAAAAGGTGAAAAGCCCCAAAAAATATCTGAAAAGAAAAGGCCCAAATCAATTGTTGCGCCTACAGGAATAGGAACCGCGTTTGCAATGTTCAGCAGCACCTGCAATTTAATCCCAATGCAGACCTTCAGGTGGGGATAATCACTATGCATACGCATCCAGCAGAAATCAGGATGGTGATCGCTGTAGACAAGGAGATTCAGCATGACGGAGCCAGCAGGAAGCGGTGAAAGCCTATGTCCGCATAACCAAGGAAAAGATCTTGATTCCAAGAGGAATGTACCTAAAGTTTCTTAGTCCCTCTTTAACATGGCCTAAAAATAGTAATTATAGATCTTTTTAGTGTGAGAGTGAAACTGTCAGCGCAATGTTGTGGATGATCACGGCTACATGAGACTATGAAATGTGATGTGGATGATCTATTTTTCTATATAATACTGACTTGCTGTGATGTTGATGTTGTGATGTTGGCTAATGAGCTAATCTGCATGTGCAGTAATTGTCCCATCAAGTCTTTACATGATTGTTCGAACAGAATAGCAATGGACTTACCTGCCCCTTTCATTCTGATTCCAAATTTTTATTCGGGTTTGAGTGTGACCTGAGGTAATTATCCTATCCTACCCCATCTCTCTCTCCTACTTGTTTCTGGTCATTCTTTTCACTCTCCAATCCAATTAAAAGCAAAAAGCCTCAAAAAATATCTTTAAAAAAAATACTATTCCGATGAAGGTGTTTAAATCATAGACTGTATGCCTATGGTTTAAATAGTTAATTTCTGTTTTTGCCACTATTAAATTTCTGTTTAGAATTAGATTAATTCTCTTACATTCCTTTTCACAATTACAATAACAATATACAATTATTACGTGTCCATGTAAACGGGCCTACTGACACCATTGCCTTCAGGCCTACTGTACCTGAGATCTTGCATCTTCTTGTCTTTGATCTCGTTGAGGCGCTGGCGACGCAGACGGGCCTCCTCGTCCAGGCGCTGGCCCTCGCGGAAGAGGTCGCGGCGCTGAGCCACGGCAACTGACTCACGCTCACGGACCTGCTGACGCACCCCTTCAGCGTGACGCAGCACCTGCTGCCTGTGCTTGCCCTCCCGCTCCTTCTCTCGCTCTATGGCATCTAGCTGAACCCTGGGACAGTGGGGGGGAGAGGACAGCATGGGATCAACAGGCAGACTAGTGATAGCAGTAGCATCAATATCAACGGCAGCTTACTTGTTTTGTTTTTTTTTATTATTATTCATACTTTTACGGATATGGTCGTTACCGTTACCGCAATATACTACAGGTGTGCACACTATGAGAAGAAGCAGACAGACTACTTACCTTAGTACCCTGTCAAACTCAGCCCTCTCCCGGCCTGCCTCAATGGAGAGAAGATGCTCTTTGTGTGTGACCTGCTCCAGGCGAGCTGCACGCAATTTCTCCTCCTCCTCCATCTTCCTCCAGATCTGCTCCTTCTCCTTCCTCCGCCACTCCCGTTCGGCCGCCTCCTGGTTGCGCCTGGCCCGGATCTCATCCTGCCGAGGACGGGGAAAAAGCGACGCCAATTACTCCAACTCTTGGCACAGATGGTGTCAGACTGGTCTAGGCTCTGCCTACAGCTCCTCCAAATTCCTTGTGTGTGCAAATACACTTGGCCATAATAAGGATTCTAAATCTAAAATGGTAACAGGCAGGCCTGCGGTGGCCCAGGTTCAACGACTCTGCAACTAGCTCCATAACTTGCTGCTACAGACATGCTGCAGCACTGCTAAGGCTTTCAAGGAATAAAATCAAACCCACAAAGCTCGTTATATCAATGAAACTCTGAAACTCATCATGTCAAAGTTTCATTTAGCCCATAGGTGTCAAACTCTGGCCCGCAGGCCAAATCTGGACCTCTGTGTAATTAAATTAGGCTCTAATACTCTAACACGATGAATGCTTTGTTAGTGCATTTACCTCTCGGTTGGGATCAGCAATGCCAACTCCTTTTCTGAAGACAGTCATTAGCATCCATGTTACCAGTGACCTTGGACAAACTTAACACACCCCTCCCCAAACACGACCAAACAAAAGATGGAAAACAGGAGCTTTCAAGAGAGTCTGGAGGCAGATTGGCCCGCAACTTTGTTACAGTTTTTAATTTTGGCCCACTGTGAATTTGAGTTTGACACCCCTGATTTAGCCAATGCTTAAATATCAAACTGGTGCCAGGCAAAACCACTGTTTCACCTGTGTAGGCAACAGTAGTTACAGCCTGAGGCTCACTTTGCACGAACGGTTGCCAGTTAAATCGAATCCCTTTTCCACAAGTGCACAGGCTACACTGTGGAAGTTGATTTGATATTTAAATTTAAAACGTGATAGTTGCACTCAAAGCTCAGGCTACTGAACTTTGACCTCACAGCTGGCCTGCGGAGAGTGAAATTGTCTCCTCCTGGGGCTGGATTTTTTAGACCCCTTTCCTCCCATTGGAAGGATTTAAAGGTTCAAAGGATTTTTTAAAGGTGTAAAAAAAGTAGTCAAATTATAATGTCTATTGTGCATAGAAAAGAGAGAGATAGCATTATTCATTTTCATCAAAGTAACTGGGATAATCATTTTCATATTGATCAATGTAACGGGGATAATCATTTTCATATTGATCAATGTAACAGGGATAATCATTTTCATATTGATCAATGTAACGGGGATAATCATTTTCATATTGATCAATGTAACAGGGATAATCATTTTTTGGCCACAATGGATGAGTGGTACCTGTTCAGCCTTGTAGTCCCTGTCCCTCTCCTGCAGGGCTCGGAGACGAGCCACCTCCTTCTCCTTCTCCCGCTTGATGCGTCGCTGCTCCGCCTCATATTCTGCCTCCCGTTGCTGAAAAAGGGTTGGGGTTGGGCAGGAGAGGTGATGGTGGTGTGTGTGTGTGTGTGTGTGGGTGGGGGGGCGTAAACACATCATCATTTAAAACATGCTGTAGACTGCGCTAGCTTGTCCTGTGGCACACCCTATAGAAGACCCCCCCCCCCCAGCAATGGGCTTTTACCTGGCATGAAATGTACTCTCAGATTTCAACATTTCATCAGCCATATTATGTCTACCTGACATTAAATACATCTGGTACCAAAAGGCAGACATCAAAGGTGTTTCACTTATATTACGCAACTTCCAACATCATTAAACCAACAATGAATCATCTGTTATGAAACTGTTCCCTCAGACTTTCTCTTACCCGCAATTTGACTTTAACAATAACAATGACAGGGCTCCACTAATGACTCACTCAGGTGATACACTCACTGATACACTCAGGTGTCTGTGGCTCGAGGCAACCACAGGTGCTTCAAGCCCTGCTACTCTTACTTCACTGGTGAGGAAATGTTTGAGAGGCTTAGAAACCTCAAAAGTTACACGTAAGGATAAATATGGAGAGGTAGAATATATCGATATAATCACAGAATATACAGAGAATAATATAGAACATAAGACAGAAAACAAACTCCCCAACCTAATTAAAAATCATAATTGTGAGATCTGACAATGGTTTTCAGTTTTTACCAACAGCTCTCGGCAATGTCAAAAAATATGAGTCATGAGACATGAGACATGAGACGAGCCTGTCAGTATGATGGTTAAACAGCAATTTCAAACTCAACACCTTGAAAACCAAGGAGGTAATCAGCAACACTCAAGAGGATTATCGCATACCGCAGCTCTAGTTATTGCCCCACCCACACCCACACACCCACACACACACACTGTCAGGACCCTGTCGGGTTTGTGCGCTCTGCGCCAGCCCCGCCCCTTTTTACAACACTGTCTGTCTGTTCAGGTGACTGGGTGGCTGAATGCGCGCAGGTGACCTGACCATAACAAGGCTCTGTTCCCTGGGATAGGAGAGCTCCCTCTCCGTTCCACGTCGACGTTTTGTTCTGTTTGTTTCATACCCTAGACATACATTGCACGACATTTTGCTTTCTCATCACTACACTGATATTTATTTCTTACTTTAATAAATATTGTAACTTTATTATACCTACGTGTGGATCTACCCTATGTTATTCATACTTTGAGCCGAGTGTGTGTAACAACACACATACACAAACAATTATCCAACAGCCTGGTGTCAACAGTGGATTCACTTCCCGGAATCTGTCTGCTCAGAGAGTCCAACATCAACTCCATCCAAAAAGCAGAGGATGTACTACCTATTTCTATCTAGGATGTACTATCTACTTCTATCTAGCATCTAACTTGTGTGTATCTAGCTTCTATCTTGTGTCTAGCTTGAGTGTATCTAGCTTCTATCTTGTGTCTAACTTGTGTGTTTCTAGCTTCTATCTTGTGTCTAGCTTGTGTGTTTCTAGCTTCTATCTTGTGTCTAGCT
>JAGFZM010000165.1:57744-73125 GCA_017657215.1 Limnothrissa miodon | reverse complement strand
AGACGCCCCCCCTTTCTCTCTCTCTCTTCTCTGTCTCAATTCACTTCAGTTCAACAGAGCTATGTTGGCATGACTTAATACACTTCATATCGCCAAGCTTGTAGTTGTACAGGTAGTATGCTCTCTGCCACCATAGAAAGGTACGTGGTGTGCATGTGTGTGTGTGTGAGTGTGTCCTCCTTACTGAATCCTCTGCTGTTTCCGTATCACATCGATCTTCTCCTGCGTGTCTAGTGCCCGGCGACGGTCCACCTCCATCATAGCGTCCAACCGTCGTTCCTCTTCCTGAAGCTCCGACAGGATCTGCTGCTTCTCTTGAATTTGGGCATCACGCACCGCATGGCACTGTGCTCCAAGAATCAGCTGTAGCGTGCCCAGACACACACACACACACAAACACATACATGAACACACAGACACACACACACACACACACACAAAAACAAAACAAGCCCAAAAACACAACATAGTTTATGTACATGTAGTGTTTATGTACAGATCACAGACACAATAACTAAATAACAGCCCTACTGTACTAATCTGTGCTGTACTATTATGCTACCTTATACTACACTACTGCGCTACTATTATGCTACCTTATTCTACACTACTGCGCAATCCTACAGTGTGTGCTATGCCACTGTGCAAAATGTACATAATGTACATTTTTTTATAACTTGTTCGAACAAACTGTCAGCTTTGCTCCAAAATATTCCTTTCTCCCGACGGAGAGATAGAATGCTGTTTCAAATCCCCGCCACCCCACACCACCCCCCTCTTCATTCATAAATCTTCAAAGATAGAGCAGAATGCCAAACTCGTGTCTGGCCCTTTGTGTGAGAACTTAAGATCCCATTGCGTGGGGGGGGGGGTTACTGCGTCATTTACAGGAAAGTTATTGATGCCTCCGGAGCTGCCTCCGGTGCCCTTTTAACCTCAAAGAGGAAATGTTCTGCCTTTCCTTCAAGAGGGAGGGTCTATTTCCATGTCCTTACCACTCAACCACATGAGATCCATTAGTAGTTATAACAGCTGTTTTTTTTTTTTTTTTTAAACAAAAACCTCAGTACACTTCCTCTGACCGGTGCAATGTGGTGCAGGGTTTTGGCTCTGGAATGGGTTGCATCTGTGCGCTGTTGGTGTGGGTGTAAGTAAAGCAAAGGTGAACGTGTGACGTCTGTACCTCGTTGAGCTTCTTCACCTCGTCCTCCTGCTCCATGCGCATGGCGTTGGCCCTCTCCAACAGGTACTGAGCGCGCTCACGAGCCTCCAGCTCCAGGTCGCTCAGGGTCTGGTTCTTCTGCCGCGACAGGTCTGCCTGCCGCATGCGCGCCTTCCTCTCCTCTGCCTTGTCCTGCAAGGTCACGTCACACACATGCGCTCAAGCACTCTCTTAAGTGATCTATTCCCCTGGCAGAATGGAACCAAATAGAAAGTGATGGTGGAGCACTGGTGGGCAACCCTTCAGTTACAAGCACAAAGACCCATCCAGCAGGCCAGAGCTGCCTCATGATGCCTCAAGATTGACCATTTGGGTCCACTTGTTTAGTTTGTTTGTTATTATTGTTTACTCATAAGGATTAAGATACTGTAAAATGAACCCCTGTTGATAACATCACACTGTGTCATGTCCAATTTATATAGTGAAATGTCAGTCAGAATCCACTAAAAAGGTGCCGTTTGGCAGCTGGGTTGGGTTGCAGGTTCGTGGACTGCTTCAGCCTCAACCCATCAAAGTGTCCTTGAGCAAAACGCTAAACCCCAAACTGTACCTGGCATGGCAGCCTGAAATTTGGCAGATGAAATTTGCTTACAAAAAACATCTGATTTTTAGCTCTTTTGTCTCTAAGCCACACATGGGAGGTTGAGTGCTAGCTGAATTGACACCTATGTGTTACAAAAATTATTATTCTGCAGAAACAGTGTCTGGCCGACCTATTTGGATTATGAGGGTTTTTTTTCCTAAACTGAGCTATTGATTTGGTTCCATACCTTATGAATAAAACATAGTAGAGTACACAGTACACAGTAGAGTATCAAAGAAAAGTAATAGCCCCTAAAGTGGGCAAACTTTTTGACTCGTGGGCCACAACGATTATAAAATTAGACATGAGCAGATGGATGTAGTGTTTATGTGAAGTAACATAAATGGCATTTAAAGGCCATTTTATTTCACAGTTTTGGCCTTTAATAGGTAGTAAGCAATGAGCATTAAACATTAAGCAATAAACATTAAGGCTTTTTAAAAGATGCATGTTTAATGATCAATGCAGTTTGCAGTCATTGCAGGAACAATGCTAAATAAAGCTTTAATAATATTATTTAATACAATTTTGACAGGCTTGGTGGGCCGGATTAAAAAGACCAATGGGCCGTTTATGACCCCTGGGCCTTAGTTTGCTCATGCACAAAAACAGTGTCTGGTCAACCCATTTGGATTATGAGCTCTTTTTTTCTTAACCTGAGCAATGAAAGCCAATACATTATACCTTATGATTATCATCTACAGTACAGTAGAGTATCAAAGAAAAGTAATAGCCCCTAATAGCGAGTACGAAAGCACCAGTAGACTCACCATCACTGTTTCCTTCTCCTTGAGCTGGGATTCCAAGATGGCCTCTTTCTCTTCCTTAGAAGCTATGCGTGACTTTGCTGTGATGCGCTCAATCTCGGACGGGCAGAGGATGACTGACAGGCCAGATGGGTCTTTGCTTGGGATTCTAGAGACAGATAATAGTCTGTTTATTGAATTGGCTTTAGTGTCCAACTTGAGTGTGTGTGTGTGTGTGTGTGTGTGTGCACTATTCCCTAGCACTATGCTCCTTAAGGTTTCTGCTATGTAGCTTGATTGTTATCCTCTTTTTGTAAGTCGCTTTGGATAAAAGCGTCTACTAAATGCATAAACGTAAATGTAAATGTAAATGTGTGTGTGAAGACACTTGCCTTAGATCACGGATCAAGTCCTTGGTTACGATGCGTACAGTCTCTGTCTTGGGTGTTTTTTCCATTGGGGCACTCTGGGCCCTGTCATCTGTGCCATCCTTCAAGGGGCTCTTCTGTGAGGTGCAATTAAAGGAAGAGGAAGAACAGGGTTCAAATATGGCTCTTCCACTTTCTAAGTACAACACAGGAAAGATTTTTTTATTATTTCTTCTGAGAAACAAGACTACAGGTCCCACTTCATAGGCATACAATGGTCAACTTACAGTCTTATTCAGTCTTTGTGAAAAGGTTTTACCATTCCATTCTATTGGGAGTATGTGTTTCATAACTATAATTATTGCTGTTTCTGCATAAAATAGTCATCTGACAACTTTAAAGGAGTCATAGAATGTCAAACCGCATATATCTTGTTATTGTTGAATTTAGGTAGCTTAAGTTTCTAATGGGATTCTAATGGGACTCCTATATTACTTTATTTACCAAAATTTTCTTGTAATGTGTATCTAATGGAATAATTGTGGACTATCCGCCATCTGAGAGACTGAAAACCTGCCCTAGGCAGTTGGGTTAGCCCCTTGAGCCGTCGGAACTGCCCAAGGTTTCTTCCTCTACCATAACAAGTAAAAACAAAAAACGCTGCGAGGGAGTTTTTCCTTGCCCCTGTTGCTCATTGGGCCTCTTGTGTTAAGCGCTTTGTGACATGCCTTTTGTAAAAATGCGCTATATAAATAAAATTGAATTGAATTGAATTAAGTTATCCAATGGACCATACCAAAGCGTCGAAAACTAGTTTTCACCACGCTATAACGGCCCAATCTGAAAAGAGGTGCGAGGATACGTCACCTCGCTAAGATACACCTCTTTCATTTGCACGATTCTGGTGCTAGCGCTTTGATCGATAGATCGACTATAAAGATGTCCCATGAAGAATACGCACTCGTGGGTTTTTGGAGACCGTTTTTTAGAAATGTTTTTGTTTTTGCGTTGAATTGCAACTTGTACATTATTCTAACAAGAAGAGGTTTCAGAAGTTTCAGAGTATTTGATCAGATTTCTGCTGGAGGGCTATGCAGTAGTTTAAAAGGCTTGACGGTGTTACTTAACATGTAAAGATAATATCAGTAGCTTAATGTCGTCATATGTTAAATTTACTTATAGTCTACAACATATCCATAGATGAAATGCCAAATTTGTGCAAAAGTGATTCTAGCTATCTTATAGCAACAATAGCCTACCTCATTCATGTTGAGGCATCACCTTGGCGTGTAAAATGGCATAACTGATTCTGATGTAAGGATTGAACTGAAGGTGTTTATGTATTATTTACTTACTGCTGTTAAATGATTTACTTACTGCTATTAAAGCTTAGCAAGTTGGTTCATTTTAACTTTTGTCACTTAACCTCTCTATTTACAAAAACACCTCTTCACTGCTTCATTTAGGCCTATCAAAATTAGGCACAGTTACAAAAGCACTTTATCATATTTGTACATTCATCACAATTATTTCACTCCCAATGTCTCCATGAAATTATTATTTCCAGTATTCATAGAAATGTACCACAATTGGTTTAGTGTCTGAAACAACCTTACATAAACTGGTTTCTGTTGCTTAGCCTATATGAGGCCTTGTGAAATTAACCTTTTAGCAACACATTTTGGTGAAAAGCTTCAAAGCTTCAAGAAAGCCTCATCTTGCCATCACTATTTGTTTTTGTCAGGTCATTGCTGAAAAAGAGCTGAAAGCTCAGTCTATATTCCCTAAATGTGGTTGGTGGTGCTTGTTACAGTGGCATCCAGGGAGCAGAATGGGGTTGGATGCCTTGCACTTCTGTCATGGTCTGACATAAGACAAAGACTGCATTGTCAATTGGGAGGTGTCCAACAACCTGTTAAATTACAACAGAACACACACAAAAAATCTAGAGGGCCCCAGACCCCCCAAATAGACGGCAAACTTGTGGACTGCTGGTGTTTCTGCGGCACTGGTGAGTTTTATTATGGCTGCAGTTAACATTTAAGTAGCTATAACCATCATGTGATTCGACACAAACCTTGGGTTTAGGGATACCAAAGAGCGTCTCGTCAACTTGACACTTCAGCGAGCGTGTTCGATAGCGACGAGAATGAGAGCTGCTTCCAGACAGCCGCGCTGATGATGACAATAAACTCCGAGGCTACAGCCACCATTGAATAAGTAACATACATTAGTATTACAGTTTACAGTTTTCATCTACACTGAATCTAAGTCTGTGTACACGAGTGCACTGAATACATATGACTTACCATGCCTCTGCCGAATAGCCCTAAAATGGGTGGACGAAAAATAACAAAAGAGTAGCCTAGGTAGGCTAAGTTATACTGTTTGTTAAATTAGATATAACTTGAAATCATACTGTATCCATGTATTGATGAACCAGACTAGAGACTGAGACTAGCTAATAACAAACTTACCCTACAAAATGAGCTGTTTTGTTACTGTGTTGCCATGACGGCAATCCCCATAGAAACAAGCAAAAGCGTAGGGCTGGCAACATCAATGATTTTAGAGCACACTGTGTCAGGCTGTCAGGAAATCTCCTGGCTCTGCCCTCCTCTCTTCTGCCTCACGACCTACTGTAGCCTACCTGTACTGTCTGTGACATCCACCAGGCCGTCTGGAAGCTAACTTACCCTAAAAAATGAGCTGTGTTGTTACTGTGTTGCAATGACAACAATCACCGTAGAAACAAACAAAACCTCAGGGCTGGCAACTATTTGCCTATAAATATTCGAATGTTAAGAATTAATAAACAAACTTCGGATATTATTTTTTGACGAAGCTCAAAGCATCCTGTAAGTCTACAGAAAATCTGACATCTATGGTATGGATCTTATATTAGCCATTTGTTAGTAATAGTCATTATTGTGATTTTATCTCATTAAGTGTTTTAAGAAGAAGAAGTATACTGTGTTTGATCCCGTGTGGGAAATTTAGTCTCTGCATTTATCCCAATTCGTGAATTTGTGAAACACACTAAGCGCGGCGCAGTGAGCTGCCTGCAGAACAGCGGCGCGCGGGGAGCAGTGAGAGATTAGGTGCCTTGCTCAAGTGCACTTCAGCCGCTTTCTACTGGATTGAACCGGCAACCCTTCAATCACCAGTCCGAAGCGCTAACTGGTGGACCACGGCTTATGACCAAATAATGTACATAATGGGTGTGCGGAAGGTCTTAATTTTCAAGGATTCAAGGATTTTATTGTCACAATCTTTTTTAAAAGGTTTAAAAAATATGGTGAAACTATGGTCCGTGTAACGCTTTGCAGTCCTTTGTTCTATTTGTGTATTTCACAGGAAAATAATGAAAATTTGACTTAAAACTTCAAGTATTCATTCCTCGGATATCTTAGCAAATTGATAACTGCTGATTTATATTTTGTATTGAGCACACTGGTGGTGTTCTGTTCAGTAGTTCAAAAGTCAAACAATGACTCAATATATTAATTTTCCATTTTGCGCTTGGAGGACCAACCATGATCGGCGGGGGTTGGCCTACCGGACACTTAAACCCTGAAGTTTCGTCCGGGTTATGCCTTTGCTTGTGAAGACGTCATTGATAAGATTCAAGATTCAAGATTTATTTTATTACATCTCATTATAGGCTACTGTAGGTGTATTAGAGAGTAAAATTCTTTGTGTTTTATTGTCACCTCAAAAGATAAATGAAAGGTGTGTGTGTATCCATGAGTTGAAACTGCCTGGTGGAAGAAACTGCTTTGCAGTCTGGTGGTGCGAGCTTTCAAGCTTCTATATCGTTTGCCAGATGGTAATAGCTCAAATAGTTCATGGTTGGGGTGGCTAGGGTCCTTCAAGATTTCCCTGGCCTTCCTAATGCATCTTCCCTTGTAGCTCCAATAGGGAGGGTAGGTCGCAGCCGCAAATCTTCTGTGCTGTACGCACCACTCTCTGAAGTGCCTTCCTATCGTGAAGAGAGCAGTTCCCGTACCATAACCTCTCACCGTGAATTCACAGACGTCTGCATCTTTGCAGTTGTAGTTGTAGTTGGAAAAACGTCTCCATCCAAACCATCAACCGTAGCGTATAACCAAAATATAATTTAGCCTATATCAAACTCATTAATTTCATTACTGTCTCTGGCCATCTACAACCCTGAAATGATTGTGCTGAGACGTTTCAACAATAGCCTATTATGTAACCATGTGAAGCATAGGGTGTAAAAATTCGCCGAGTTCAAGTAGGAGGCCAGGTCAGGTTACATGTGGGACTGAGGATGATCGCCTCCAGGCAGTCTGCTACCATCTGAACCAGGACACCCTCCCACGCCGTGAATGGTTCCGTCCAAACACGATGCAGGAATGAAAAGTTAGAATATTGTACGGTGGCCCTGAAGTAAAAACCGCATTAACCAAAAACTAAACACAAAAACAAACTGAGAAACACAAACAAAAACAGAACAAAACTAAATTAAGAATCACAAAAATAAAATTGAGAAACACAAAAAAATAAGAATCACAAATACAAAATTGAGAAGCACAAAAACAAAATTGAGAAGCATAAAAACAAATTAAGAATCACAAAATAAATTAAGAAGCACAACAAATGAGAAACACAAAAACAAAATTGAGAAGCACAAAAAAGAAGAATCACACACAAAAAAAGAAAAACACAATTACATTAAGAAGCACAAAAAAATGAGAAGCACAAAAAGAAAATTCAGAATCACAAAAAAAGAAAAACACAACTACATTAAGAAACCGGAAAGGGTAGGTACCAGTCAGCAACAGGAGACATCACTGATTGGACAACCGATCTGTTTGTCTTTAGAACCGGAAGATACTCTGCTGAAGCGCATTTCTCCAAATATGAACATTACTGCTGACCCAAATGTTGCTGCCGCTATTCGAGAATATTTTGATTCAGGACATACATATGAGGTGATACTAGATATGCTCAAGTGTAATCATGACATTTCAATAAGTATGCAAACACTGAAAACACATTTAAAAGAATCTGGACTGCACAGACGATGCAACTACTCTCCACTTCCTGAGGTGAGGCGTGCCATTTTGGCCGAGCTTCGAGGACCAGGACAATTGTTTGGATATCGAACCATGTAGCAAGTTCTCAAACAAAAACACAAGCTGCGTGTCAAACGTGATGAAGTTATGAGGTTGTTGAGACAACTAAATCCCCATGGAACCGCTCTGAGAACTCGAAGGAGGTTCACAAGACACACTTATCACTCCATGGGGCCCAATTACATATGGCACATAGATGGCTATGACAAACTGAAACCCTTTGGATTGTCCCTGTCAGGATGTATAGATGGCTTTTCAAGAAGACTGATGTGGCTTGTGCAGCCTCATAACTTCATTGTTCTATTTTTGTTTGTGTTTCTCAGTTTGTTTTTGTGTTTAGTTTTTGGTTAATGTGGTTTGCACTTCAGGGCCACCATAATATTGGCTCATTTTTACTCAGTTTCAATATTTCAATATTCATTGTTTCAAGAATCACATTCGAAAATAGATATAATTTAAAAATAACCTAATTTGTCCATTTGTTGCATAGCCTGAAAAACTGATAAAACAATTTTTGAGTCAATTTTAAATTTTCTTCAAGTGAATTCTGCAAATAGAAAAAAGCACTGCAAAGCGTTACACGGACCAATTATGGATGTTGTCTGTCTATTGTGCATTAAAAAAGAGAAAGGGTGAAGAATGAGGTAAAGTATGCACACCAATTCAGATAGATATGCATAATAATAGCAGAGGCTGAGAATAATGGAGAATAATGGAGGCTATTCAGTCCATTGTGGGAACGCTTCGGAACAGGATCTGAAGTCTGAACAAGAACTATATTTAATTTTATCTGCGGAAAAGATGTCGTGGCCCTACTACCCACAGGGTTCGGGAAAGGTTTGATTTTCCAGCTTGCTCCGTTAGTTTCTAAGGAAGTGGCTAGGCTAATAGGGAAGCTATCATCCTTCACAAGCCGTCGCGTTGCATACGGCTGTGGGATAGCTAGAAACGATTCCTCGGTATGTCCAGTATATGTAGAGAAATTGACAATAAAAGAGACTTAATGTGATGTTTTTAATGGGTTGAAGTTGAGTCACTTTTCAAGTGTCAGTGTGCTCTTGGATCTTGGAATGAAGGAATCAAAGTTGTTGTTGTATGGAGGTTTCCTAACTATGTTGCATAATGTGTTATGCAACAATGAACTTCCTTGATTATTTGATTATATTCATGTAACAATGAACTTCCTTGATTATATGTCTTTAAAGCTATTAGACTTGCCCTAGGTATGACCTCAACCGTTAACAACACATTCTACCTTGTGTGTATGGAATGTAATTGGCATTTGTGGAATTGGGGACAACTGGGCCCGTTGCCACCCCTTTACCTGTGGGAGCTTCCTTTTCCATCCCATTTGCTGTTTCGCTTGCAACACTAATTTAACCCATTGTCAATGCATTCCATGCACGCTCTTAAACTATTGACTTTGCTGACTTCCATACTTCACTGTTTTGGGTCTTGTTTGGTTTGTTTATGTCGTCTTTTTAATACTCTTTGATAGCTAGTAAAGAAACAATCTACAAAATGAGTTGTTTTGTTACTGTGTTGTGTTTGGTTTGCTTATGTCATCTTGAGTAAATTAGTTGTTTTTCGCTTTAAACGTTGCACATTTCAATTTTTGGCCATGGCCTTTGAGCCGTCAATGCATACCTGGGGTTACAATAAACTGGCTTTTACTGATGCTCTTCCCAAAAAAGGTGCAGAGCAGACTTAATTTCTTTAGGAGAATTTGGTCCCTCAGTGTCCGCAGCAAATGTCTGCTTTTATTTTATATACCAGACTGTCATGGCCAGTGTCTCTTTTTAATGCTGGGGATGCACTTAAAGATCCGCTCAGTACGTCTGTTTTTTTAACCCTGCATTAAACCCCACAAAGTTGTAGGGGGAGCTCTGTACAGCTAGCTAGCGCTCTCTCACGCGTTGCACGTTCTGTATTCACTATACAGAGCGGTACAGTGGTGCGCTCAATCGTCGTTTGCAACACAACAGGCTAGGTCTAATAGAAAAACAATTTCTAAGCGATTTTGTGACCATGAAAATGGTTGCATAAACATACTGAGAGCATCTTTAACAACATTCCTTTCTTTTGAATCTGTATCCTGAGGTGATAAAAGTTCACAAATTATACGTACTAAGTCATTGCTAAATGAACAAGTCATTGCCTTGTCCTATGTCAAACTAAACACAAAATAGTACACAGAACACATGCTTTATAGAGACGAGAAAAGTTTATTATATTTTTTTTTGAGGAGATAAAAAATAAAATTTTACTATAATAGATATTCAAATTACACATTCAACAAATTACATGTCAATGTTATTACATTCCAATACAGTACTAGTCAAGTGTACAGTACTTTAAGTCAAACTAAACACTTCAGTCTTCAGCCAACCTCATTTCAGGCTGTATGCCTGAGAGTTTATTATCATGTCTCTTTGTAACTGACAACTTTGTCCAAATGAACCAAGGCAAACCAATGTACTACTTTGTTAACAATATTAAAAAGTAATTCTAAAAAGCTAATAAAGCATTCATTCATTCAGCTAAACACTGGCCAAATCCATTTCCTGATGTGGCCATATAATGAGTCAGCCATTGGTTGGCAGGTGGTTTGCCCACCCACACTTTACAATGGCATGTTATTCCCAACATCTCCATGACCATATTTATTTCAATGATGTTCATCAACATCAGATCACATCAAAATGTGTTTGTATAGCGTATTTCATACACAAGGGAGTACAGTACAATATGCTTTTACAGAGAAAACAAAAAGAGAAACACATACAGTGATAGAAATCGACCAAAGCTATTGGTCGATTTTAATTAAAGTTAAATTAATTAAAGTTAAATTAATTAAAGTTAAATTCAGATAAAGTTGCCTTTTTAGTGAGTAAGAGCACTGGAAGTAGTAGTTCTCTAAGTAGTTGTCAAAGCTTAACAATGTCTAGCTTGAATTATTATAGCTTAATGGGATATACCACCATTTACCACCACAATACATTCATTCATTCAATCGATTCTTAACCTTATACAGCTGTTCTCTTTAGGAGATAAACTGTGCCATTTTTTAGGCTGATATGACATGGAATCATAGGCCTACTCTTGTTTTGACATCATAATCATCCAACTTTGCAACCCAGCATTAGAGGATTAGAGGATTGCAGAGGCTATTTGGGCACATGGAGATATATTTCACTATTACATATTTTCAAATGTAATAGTGATCTCCTTGATCACTATGGTGTACAGATGCCAAACTTAAGCTTGTCGGCCAAATCGTGGGTCCATGTATGTGTATATTTGGCCTGAGAGATCGTATCAACTGTGTATTAGAGCTGGGCCGCAAATATCCTATAACTCATACACCACTATTACTACAAACCCCAGAATGCTTTGTTTGTGCATTGAGCCATCAGTCGATGCTGCCAAGCGCCCCCTACCCAAAAATGGCCAAATGAGAAATTAAAAACAGGAGCGTTCAAGACAGGTGGAAGGCAAATTACCTGTTCAGGACAGACATGTTTGTTTGTTCTAAAGGTTTAACGTTAGATATCTCAAGAGATAGGACAAACATTAAAAAGGTTTAACATTAGATATCTGGAGAGATAGGGAAAACATTAAAAGGGTTTAACATTAGATATCTGGAGAGATGCACAATTACAGTCTATTTTTCTATGAATACTAAGACCAGTTTAATTTTTTTTCTCCCATAGTTAATTTGAGTTTGACACTCTTAGGCTATAGTCTATTATGACAGCATACTTCAAGTTTCAATTTCTACTGGTCTTGGTCCACTTTATAACTACAGACGAGTCCTTAGATGTTTTAATTAGGAAAACTATCAGAATTGTTATTTTTTTCAAGACACTAATAAGCAAAATGCTAATGGTCTCATCTAGTGTGCAACCATCAGACTCAGAGATCAACTGGATGGACAAGAGAAAGGAATGAAAAAAGTAGAAAAAAAAATCCAACATGACACACATCCATGCCTTCTTCAGTTGTGACTTGCACGATTAGTTGCATGTGAGGTTTTGTCGACGAGAAAACAGGGCATGAACTGGAGCAATCAGCTCAGTGATGTCAGAGATTACCAACCTCCGGCACTTCTCTGTCCACAAGTAGGCTGCGCCAAGATGCATGCAAAGACGTTTGTTACGGAAGCGGATGTGAAGGGGTCGTGGATGAGTCTCGGCGGTCACCTCTGTGCCATTGATTCTCAAGATGGCAGTCATGACCACGGTCAGATTCTTGTCTTGGACCACGCTCTCAGCCCATCCCAAAAACACTAAGGGTGTGTCCAACACACACACACAAAGCCATTCAAAGGAGAAAAACATTGATGGGCAGGTAAATACACTGACTTAATGCACCATAAATGCCTGCAGGCATTTGGCAGCACAAATATTGAAAAAGAGATTATCTTTATCTAGATTTCAGAGCACACAAGAGAAACAATCAAAGCTTAAAGGAGAATTTTGAAGAGAATCAATTAATAGCCCTGTTGTTCCAGGTCACCAAGTTCTGTCAGTAAGAAAAAAAACAAAGCCAAAAAAAATGATGCAAAATAGATGTACCCTCAAACCCCCAAGCCACAAGCGACTTCATAGATAAAATTCCTACTCTTCTTGAACCCTTAATGACACAATACACATTAGAGGGCCCTCCAAGCAAGCTGCACGTAAACTTGAGAGAAAATGGTATGCCACCAAACTTGAAGTGTTCCATCTTGCATGGAAAGACAGCCTAAAAGACTATAAGAAAGCACTTAATAATGCAAAAACAGAATACTACTCCTCACTTATAAATGATAATAAAAACAACCCCAAATTCCTCTTTAACACAATATCGCGCTTAACTAAAAGTAGGAATGAAGTGACACACTCCATTCTAATAACATTACACAGCAATGACTTCATGAGTTTTTTTTAATTATAAAATTTAATCTATTAGAGGTAAAATAAATAACACTAATCAAACCTCAAATTCAGCTGGTTCCCCTATAATGGAAACAGCAAGTCCTAGCCGACCTATAGCATACCTTGACTCGTTTACACCTGCCAATATATCTGAAATTATATTATTAAGTTGATCTCATCAAGTAAGGCCTCTACTTGTCTACTGGATCCAATTCCTACTGATCTCCTTAAGGCTGCTCTCCCTAACCTAGTTGAGCCGATACTTAATATTATAAATCACTCTCTTGTAGCAGGACATGTTCCCAAACCTTTCAAGACATCTGTCATTAAGCCTTTAATCAAAAAGCCCAACCTTGACCCTGATGTCCTGGCTAACTATCGACCTATATCCAACCTCCCATTTATATCAAAGATTCTTGAAAAAAATAGTGTCTAAGCAAATTTGTACCTTCTTAGAAGCAAACAACATTCAGGAAACCTATCAATCTGGCTTTAGAGCATACCATAGCACAGAATCAGCCCTAGTAAAGGTCTACAATGATCTCCTTATCTCATCTGATAACGGATGCATATCATTATTAATCCTACTGGATCTAAGTGCTGCATTTGACACTATTGATCACAGCATCCTACTACATAGACTTGAGCATATGATTGGCATCAAAGATTCTGCATTAGCCTGGCTCAGGTCATACCTTACTGGACGTTACCAGTTTGTACATGCACATAATGAAGCATCATGCCACACTGAAGTCAAGTATGGTGTGCCCCAAGGATCAGTACTGGAACCTCTGCTATTCTCCCTTTACATGCTACCTTTGGGATCTGTTATTAGAAAACATGGCATTACCTTCCACTCTTATGCAGATGACACCCAACTATACCTTTCAATGAAGCCTAATGATTGAAAACTTGTTGCCTACCTCGGTGACATCAAAAACTGGATGACTAATAATTTCCTTTGCTTAAACTCTGATAAGACTGAAGTCATGTTGATTGGCCCTAAAAACCTGACCAACACTTTACCCCTTCATCAGAGCTTACTTAAGCTGTTGCGTAAATGAAAGAATGAAGGAGATATGCTTTACATGACTATTTAAAGAGAGGTCTTGATCAATATACACCCCAAGGTTCTTGACCTTTGTGTTAGGTGTGAGTGAAAGGTCACTAGAGCTGGATTTATACTTCTGCGTCGCGTCGTCGCAGACACCTTCGCCGACGTTTTTGATTTATACTTCCGTGGTCAATTTATACCTCTGCGTCCGCGTAATTGCTACGTGTGGCAGTTCACTCGCGGAAGTATAAATCCAGCTTTAGGTCACAGAATGCTGGTCTCCTAGTAATTCCTAGAATATCAAAATCCACAATGGGAGGAAGAGCATTCTGCCATTGTGCGCCTGTCCTGTGGAACAAGCTCCCCTCTAACATTCGTCTAGCAGACACTCTCAACACCTTTACTGACCCCTTTAGTTAAGGATGGTGTATGGTAAGCCACACCTCCTCAGGGTATTATTGGAAAGGACTGCCTCTGCTGTAAGCTCCCGTCCAGGGTTTGGTGGCCACTGACCATTTCCTTTGGTGGTGTTGGCTTTAGGGTTGGGTATCGAAACCCGGTTCCATCTTGGAACCGGTTTTAAATTGTCAATTCCATCGACATCGTACGTCATTTTTGTTAACGATTCCCTTAACAATTCCCTCAGCCTGCCCTACATGACGTCAGATATTATCAAGACGTCTATTAGGACTCCCAGTCTAGTGTGCTAGAGTATTAGTCAGTTCATAAATTTAAGGATGTAGCCTGGCTACGTTATCCACCTGTAAGCAGCTTCTAGATAAGATTTAAAGTTTGCCAGTTTCCCGATTTCGTTCGTGAGAAATGTACGCGCAGTTTTTCTGTTTCAGTAAAGCCAGACCGCTAGTTCTTGTCTGAGTTGTATGTGTTAACCTAAATTTCCCCACTAATGTAAATTAAGGGTCATTTGAGTGATTACACCAACTGTCGCAGTTGCAGAAAGTAACGTTAGCCTAAGACCAGACTAGACCATTTTGTTGGTAAAGTTCACTTTCTACATGAACTAGCTGCTAGTTCAGTTCATAGTTCAAAAATTTAGAAACGAACATGTTCACAGTATCATTCATCAGGCAGTAATATAATGTTAGTTTGTTTAGTTCACGTCCACCAAAATTATAAACACGCTCATTAATTGTCATTCAATGAATGCTGCCCTCAGGCGCAACACTGCTGTCTGCAATCTGCCTACCGCTAAGCTTTCGGTGGCTGATATTGCTAGGCAAGAAAGCAGTGGCAGCGATTGATGACTGTGATGTTCTACAGCAGTGGTTCCCAACCTTTTTCTTCAGGGACCCATATTTTTACCATTGTTAGCTTTGGTGACCCCCCCCCCCCCCCCCCCCCCCCCCCCCCCCCCCCCCCCCCCCCC
>JAGFZM010000165.1:31973-54755 GCA_017657215.1 Limnothrissa miodon | reverse complement strand
GTGTTCAACACACACACACACACAAACATTCACACACACACACACACACGAATTAGAGGTGGGGTGGGGGTGTTCAACACACACACACACACAAACATTCACACATACACATGAATTAGAGGTGGGGTGGGGGTGTTCAACACACACACACACATACACACAAACATTCACACACACACATGAATTAGAGGTGGGGTGGGGGTGTTCAACACACACACACACAAACATTCACACACACACACAAATTAGAGGTGGGGTGGGGGTGTTCAACACACACACACACAAACATTCACACACACACACGAATTAGGGGTGGGGAGCATTGTTGCCGACTGAGTTTTGCACTGACATGCTTAGGAGAGACTGGTTGTTAGTCATTGTCATATACTCTCATTTACATTGACAGTATATGGCAATTGATTGTCATAAAGGCCAAAAACAAATAGTAAAAAATGAAAATGTAGAATTATGATCAGTGTGTTATATTATCATTATCTTCACCATTAACTGCTATGTTTCTTTCTTGATATTCAATTATTTCACTCAAAATCTTGTAGATAGAGTGTGTGTAAATGTAGGTTTCTTTATTGTTATATTCACTGTAGTGTGTGGGCAGGTGCTGTAGGTTTAGGTATATCAACTCTTTTGATCCTATGAGATAAATCTATTCTTTGCATTTGTCCCAATCATGAATCCACTCAACACACAGTAAGGTGAAGCACACATCAAGTGTTGGCCCATGGTCTACTGCTCCTCAAAGGTCTGCTCTAAGTTTGAAGACATAACCAGTAGGCTACAGTTGCTTTATCAACGCCCTCCTCCCCACTCCCCCAGACTCTCTCACTCTCACACACTTTATGAGTTCAATCATAATAATATCTGCTTTACGTGATTCAGTCGAGTCTTCACTCTGAGGTTTAGAACTTTTCGTTCTATTCTCTTTACGTGGACTACTGGTCCTTCCACAGCAGGGCCCATCTGTCCAAGAGTTATATGTCTTTTGGCCACAGCAGGACACTAAAGGTGACCTCTTGTGACTGGGAAAAGAAAACAACAGCACATACAGAGACAACCGATAGTACACAGACACACACACACACACACACACACACACACACACACACACGTAAGGCAGATTTGACCAGAATACACATTTTTATGTTGTCATGTTTGGTCTCTGATTAATCCTTGTAATGTGAACAACAATATGATCCTAACTTTGTGGCAATTCAAGGCATCTGTACACAGTTATATCCAAATAACTATATTGTATGGTGTATGTTAATATAACTTCACACCTCTCTGTCTGTGCCAGCTGTCTGGCCAATCACAGCTTTAGGCAGAGGCCTATTGTCTTGTATGTATGAAGATAAAATAAAGTGTCCTGCGAATGACTGTAGCTTCTTTGCTCCTGGTTTCCCTGGGCAGCTGACCTGTGTGGTCTCTGCTCCAGCCAGCCCCTCTCTCTCTCTCTCTCTCTCTCTCTCTCTCTCTCTCTCTCTCTCTCTCTGTCTATCTCTCTCTATCCTGGTTCTGTTCATTTCTTTATATTTTGTTCTGGGGAATTTAGTCATCTTACTGTTATGTCTGTTTATTGCTATTTTCAGTCATTGAGTTTAATCGGATTATTTCATAATTAACTGCTACGTGAATTTACTCATTGACTTACTGTTTAATAAACCAGTCATTGTTCCACTAGTTCCTTATCTCCTATCTCTATTCTGATGTACCACGCCACTCTTGTGTTCCACTTATTCGAGGTCATAGCTATTAACTTAATGGAGTCAGATTAATTGTATTTTCTCGAAATATTTACCACTAGCTAATGCTTCAATCCTGTTCATGAACATGCATATGAGGAACATGGCCTAACTTCCCTTGTTCTCCCTTCGCGGGTGAAATACATATATACTTGGTGTATAATTTTCACCCTACACACACACACACACACACACACACACACACACACACATTGGATAAGGCTAAGATTTTAAAGGTCTGCTATCACACTATCTAGTGTTTTCTATTCCCAAATAATTTCAACAAAAACAATGTTTTGTGAAGAGCTTGGAGGTTAGATTTGTAATTAAAGAAAAAAAAAGTAAAATGTTTAACTTCAGAGAAAAGATATAAAAATACAGTTACTGTGTCTCACGAAGGACTGTTGTACAAAAAAACCCTGTAGATGTTGAATAGGCTGACCCTGACACTGTAAGTTTCAGAACACATTGCATTTAGAGGGACCGGTGAAAGTGAAGCGGAATGTGGTGGTTCCACACCCTCTCCTAGACATCTGCTCACTCACCACACAGAATACAGTACAGTGTTCCAAAACACGTGGCTGCATATTTACAGACTGGTCTGCCTTCCTGGCCAAGATTCAGCACTTAAAAACATCAGACAGCAGATTGCATTCCTAGACGTAGTGCAGCTATGTCTGCCCAAGACAAAATGTCTAGCAAGCTGAGGAAAAAAATCATGTTTTTATGGGATGTTTTTTTATTTATTTTTTTATTTCTCATCTGGTCACGTACGCCGTCTGAAAATGTTTTTCTTCCCTTCTTGCCAAGTGGCCCGCAGACAGTAGGGCGTATTAAGAATAAATTAATAACACTCTGACAGGAATGTGTTTGATTCCTTTAGGAACGATTCCTGTTCAGAAATCCATCAGAACATTTTGAGCATTTGAAACCTTCTTCTGCACCAAATCCTTAAAAAGACACACAAAAAAATCTCACCCTAAATTAGGCATGTAAATGGTTAACCTTTAACCGGTTAAAGGTTTAAAAAACATAACCTGTTAAAATGATCTGTAACCGGTTAAAAATGGGTTATTTTGATCAGTCAAAAAATGTCAAAAAAGAAAAATACAATACTCATCTTTTTTTAACTGCAGAGTGCTATCCCATTTTCAGAGAGGCAGATTGAATTTACAAAAACACCCAGAGTATTCTTTAGAGATCAACTGAACTAGCAACATAAGATGCAGCAGTACAGTGAATATTCAAAAAAAAAAAAACCCATTTGACGGATGTAAAATTGTATTTTGATGCTGCCGTAACTAGGGTAACAACTAAACAGGTTTTTAACCGGTTAATGAGGCGTGATAACCATTTTTTTACATCCCTACTCTAACTTAAACTGCTTTTCCAGTACCAGTTACTCCAAGCATCACCAACAGCAAAGAGCAGCACATTCAATCAAATAGAAACATTAAGTGCAATAATATTCATGAGGCTTTTCTCTGCTGGTTTAACTGTAAGTTTAGCATGGGTCCCATACCTGTTTCCATGGCAGCAGATCTGCTTGATAGGGTTGTTTTCTTCTCGTCCGCAGTAGTGTTTTTTGGGGTAAGAACACTTTCCTCTCACACTAGATTGAGACAGTGGCCAGCACGCAGAGCCGCTCAAAGCTTTTCGAAGGACTCTGGCACAGGAGTGCTCCTCGCTTGGGTCGTACACAGCTCCGGCACAACGCTGCACGAGAGATCAAAAAAGAGCGACTGAGAGCAAAAACTAAAAGAGGGCGGAAGGATTGAGTTAGGGCAGGGCCTCAGAACATATTCTGTGCACTAGGATGATAAGGACTACATACGTGTATATGCTCTCAGATTTGTCCCCGCTACACCAAACTCACAACTGGCAGACCTCTACCACAACCTCTAACTCAAATAATCACTCCGTTCTGTTCCATTCTGAACACCACAGGCCTGTTAAAACGCAAGTGCCTCCACAATTATTGACAACTACAAAGAGGAATGACACTTACTACATGTGACCTGGAAATTCACAAAAGGTTTCAGTTAATATTAGAGGCCTGTTCTGTTATGTTTTTTTTCATGAATCAAAGTTCCTTTTCATACAGACACTAGACAACATTACAAAATAGAGTTGTTTGTTTTTTTACAGAAACCTGTCCGATCTTAAGGTTCATTTTTAAAGGTCCAGGGTTTACACACTAAAATTATTTCATCTTTTATGTCTTATTTGCATTTTACTTATCACAACATGCCAGTATGTCCAAACCTTAAAAGCAGTACAAAACACTTAGTTTGTCAATAACAGCCGGCAACAGTTATTTATGATAATGTTTGAATGGCTAAACAGGTAAAACAATTAGAAAAGACAAAAATACACAAACCATCTCCAAGAAAAAAATATGAGGTCAATACTACTTAAATGACACACTCCATCCCGATAACGTTAAACAGCAATGACTTCATGAATTTTTTCAACAATAAAATTGAATCTATTAGAGGTAAAATAAATAACACCATTCTAACCTCAAATTCAGCTGGTTCCTCTATAATGGAAACAGCAAGTCCTAGCCAACCTATAGCATACCTTGACTCGTTTACACTGGCCAATATATCTGAAATTATTAAGTTGATCTCATCAAGTAAGGCCTCTACATGTCTACTGGATCCAATTCCTTCTGATCTCCTTAAGGCTGCTCTCCCTAACCTAGCTGAGCCAATCCGTAACATTATAAATCACTCTCTTGTAGCAGGACATGTTCCCAAACCTTTCAAGACATCTGTCATTAAGCCTTTAATCAAAAAGCCTAACCTGATGTCCTGATGTCCTAACCTGATGTCCTTCTGTAAATCCAATAAACTTCATTTCACTTCTCAAATATCACTGTGTGTGTCTCCTATATGATATATTTAACTGACATTTTATATCGTAACAACCAACAATTTATACAGGAAAATCATGACGATTAACAAGGTTGCCCAAACCTTTGCATCCCACTGTATATTGATCAAGACCTCTCTCTAAATAGTCATATAAAGTATATCTACAAAACCTCGTTCTTTCATTTACGCAACATTGCTAAGGTTAGAAAATTCCTTTCTTTTGAGGATGGCAGTTACTAGGAGACCAGCATTCTGTGACCTTAGGGGTCTAGATGGGTGGTGGGGAACAAGTAAGCTTTTAATAGATGCTGGAGCAAGGCCATTAAGGGCTTTGTATGTTAGAAGAAGTATTTTAAAATAAATTTCGGCTTTTAACAGGAAGTCAATGTGAGGAAGCAAGGATAGGTGAGATATGTTCATGTTTTTTTGTCCTAGTGAGTGCTCGTGCTGCAGCATTTTGTATTAGTTGAAGGTTTTTGATGCAGCTAGCACCACATCCAGAGAACAGAGCATTACGATAGTCAAGTCTGGAGGTAACAAATGCATGTATTTGTTTTTCTGGCCTCTGCTGTAAGCTCCCGTTCAGGGCTTGGTGGCCAATGACCATTCCTTTGGTGGTGTTGGCTTGTTATACTGTACATTATTCCTTAGTTATGCTGCTATAGATTAATGCCGCCACAAACCACCCATCTGTTAAGCCATACAATTTTCACTGTCTTTCTCCTCCTCTCTCTTTCCTCTCCACTTCTTTCTCTCTCATCACTTAGCCAACATCTATACATGGTTGCAATATAACTCACATTCTCTGAAATCTGATGGAGACTGTTCTAACTCGTCTCCTCTCTGACTTTCCATGCCATTTCCACCCTGCCATCCTGCTGAGGACCTTCTTCCAATGTTTTATCAGGCGGCACTCCTGAATGGTCCTCAACCCACTCCACGGTCCATGCCACTGCCTCCCTACTGAGGGTCACCCCTGCCTTCCACTGCCTGATCCTGCATCTCTGGCTTCCTGGGCGGGCTGCCTTCAGCTCCACAGACGACCCTGACATGATTGATACAGCCTCCAGCTGGCCCCTGGCTTGACTGCACCTAATGACATTGGACTATAATCTGGGATTATAATGGGACTCCTATATTACTTTATTTATACCACAATTTTCTTATAATGTGTACCTAATGGAATAATAGTGGACTCATCACCATCTGAGAGACTTAAAACCTGCCCTAGGCAGTTGGGTAGCCCCTTGAGCCATCGGAACTGCCCAAGGTTTCTTCCTTTACCATAACAAGTAAAAACAAAAACGCTGATAGGGAGTTTTTCCTTTGTTGCTCATTGGGCCTCTTTGTGTTAAGGGCCTTGAGACATGCCTTTTGTAAAAATTCGCTATATAAATAAAATTTAATTGAATTGAAAATGACAGGCTTCATGGCAGGAGTGTTTTCAACAAATATTTATCCAAATCACCAATCACTACTCACCATTCTCTCCCGATTTTCAGTTTTCGAGATCAGCTTGTCTCTACACCAAATGTTGGTATTGGTGTTGTATTCCTCCAGACTACTAAAAGTAACTGTCAAAGTTGCCAGGAAAAAAACACTTCCATTAGTGTCATTATACCACTCATACTAGGTGTTAATAGCTTGGATTCATCTTTTTAAACTGTAAACCTAACTGGCCTGTGCCTGGTTTCCAAAAGTTGTTTTCTAATGTTGTTCTTCAGTCATATCTGATGTACTTTACCTGCTTACGTCATACTTTCTAACGTGTACTTAGGTGACTAAATATATCCTGCCATATATTCATATGTCTGCAGGTTGGACCAAATAAGCTTCATAAACTTTACCTCTTTAGGTAATTAAAAGAGAAATCTGGCGTGTTTCGATCTGTGTGCTTTTGTAGGAAAAAGAATGACCAAATTCTAAACAACTGACATTAACTAAAAGAGGCATAGGCCATTAAGTTAAAATTATCTGCCAGTTCACTAAGCTTATGTTGGGTGACATTTTTTCTTTGATACACTCCAACTTCAAACAACAGGGCTTTGGATTGATTCACACCAAATTTCCCATTTGAGAAGGGTGTAGCTAGAAGAGGTGGTTTATGCTGTGCCTTTTATGGGTCACTTATGGTTCAAGGGTCACTTATTTGTCTTTGGATAGGGGGCATTGTGACAACATTTACCGCCCAATGCTTGGGGTGTCACCTAACTTTCACCTGACTGATTGAAGCAGCAACACTGGTAAGCCTTGGAAATAAATCACAAGTGGTTGCATTGATGTCATATACATGTTGTCTATTCCAACATATTTCTTTCCAAGCCTTTCCAATTTTTAAAAATGACTTTATATTGAGGTGATTGTGACCAGGTACCTAGCAGCATGTCGGATTACCTACCGTTGTCTAGCTGCTCGTTGTCACAGCAGGAACAACCCAGTGCTCTGGGTGTCACCTTACTTGCTCCAGACTCATTAAAGCAGCAGCACTGGCAGGCCGGAACATATGACTTATTATCACCACAGCATACATCGTCGGGTGTACATTTTGTCACAACCTTTTTCTTTCCGGGTTTCCCACAGCAAAGGTATTCTAAAAAATAAGGAAAAAGACAGAATACTGTTGCCTGTCCTGCTTTGGCAAAGTGTGGTATGGAATCTATAATGATGCAGGAGTATTTTCTTTCGCCTTACACAGCTGTGTATCAGTTACCAACTAGCTGAAGGCTCAGGGGTTGCCGTGTTTGCCAGGGATGTAAATTATTTGATGATGGAGCTGTTACAAACACAATAGTTATCCCTACTCATATAGGCTTTGAGCCAAATTGGGTCAGAATGCACCTACACCACTCAACAAATCCTGAAATTATTACAATGTTTTGGATGCCCTACCTCATTCAGGCATCAAATGTTTTTTATAGATTGAGAAATCTGAATCAGACAACAACATTTTTACTAATGATAGGGAGATTTACTAACGCCTTGTGATTGTGGGGATCTTTTGCTGAGCTTGCAACAGGTTCAAACTGGCATGTTTACAGGATGCTGGGATATGAATTTCTGATGTCAGAGAAGCTACATCACTCTTGATTGGTCAAGACCATCAATAAAGTTTCCTTGTGGGATTACCTACTTGTGTTTAACGGACGGTAGTTGTCAAAACAGGTCCCATCCTTTGCTCGAGGTGTCACCTGACTTACTCCAGACTCGATGTAACAACTCTGGTGAGCCTTGGAGTAGGACTTGTCAACACCACAGCAAACATCTGATGGTGTGGCTTTTGTCACCACCTTTTTCCCTCCCACACGCCCACAGCACAGTTGAGTGGTGGTGTTGTATTTTACTGAGAACAGAAAAGCCCCCTCAGTCAAGAGACCTAACACTGTACATAGTCAAAGTGTTTGGTTACAGACAACTGGAATATGTTTCAATAATATGTCAGTAAAGCACTTAATAATATCACACTAACGTTGCAACAATGATAAATTGAGACTAAGCATAGTGTTAGTTAACTAATGCTAAACTCCATACCATTATTGTAGTGTTACCCACTGATCGATCCAACTAGATTGCCCTGAAGGTAGAGACAGACTTTACTCACTATTTTCACAGCTCTGAACATCTGGAGGTTGAGTGATATTGTAGCAGAATTCCCAGCCTTTTGTACCTGCAAAATGTACACAAATAAATAATGAGTGGTTATTCTGATGTCATATACATGTTATCTACTCCCACATATTTCTTTCCAAGCATTTCCAGCTTTAAAAATGGCTTTATTTTGAGGTGATTGTGGCTCTCACTGACCAGGTACCTAGCAGCATGTGGGATTTCCTACCGTTGACTAGCGGGTCTTCCTTACAACAGGATTCACCCTGTTGTCTGGATGTCACGTTACCTACTCCAGAATCATCAATGCAGCAGCACTGGCAGGCCGGTACATATGACTTATCGCCACAGCATTTATCGTGGCCTGTAGAGTTTGTCACAACCTTTTGGAGTTTCCCACAGCAAAATTGAGAGGACCGGTTGTAGATTACTGAGAAAAGAGAAGAACCCTCAGTTTAAGTTTTGAATAAAGACACCTTTTAGGTTTAAGGTCAGATTGCATTATATTTCCATATGTTTAAGAAAAGAAGAATGTTCTCATTCCGTTTTTGATTACAATCTATAGACAAAAACAACACTGACCAAATGAGGGATCACCCTCACCTTGTCAGAATGACTGCATTGTGTATGTGATGTGTGACATGATAATGTTCTATAACTATATAAACTTTACACACCGTCTCCACAGCAACCGATGTCTGAATTAGATAGAGTGCTATCCCCACGGCTGGTTATAGACGTCTCATTATTTGGGTTGGTTGACTTGCTGCCTTTTTCTTGCCCTTTTATGGCTATCATGACAAATGACATCAGTGTATGACAAATGAGATGAAGCTCAATATACAAACCTTAAACAACAAACCTTTTTTACCATGTAATGAAGGAAGTTGTGATCCTATTTGGCCTGCATCTTCACAGAAAACAGTAACGTGCAATCCTGACATTCCACCACCCAACACCTTAGCAACCATCACAAATCCATCAAGCAAATGCTTATTTCATTCTTTACCTGACTGCGGCACTATTTTAGGAATGGGGATTAGACATGTGAAGAGACTGCTGGCTAGTTCAGAGAGTCACAACAGGGTCGAGTTCATATTCTAAATTTGTTTACGATATGTAGAAGTGTTGCAGAGATATAATTTTTGACCACTGGCGGCGCGAATATTTGTACTAAATAGTTCTAAACAGACAGACAGAGGTCCGGAGTTCAACTACTAAGTTTGGTTATGATATGTCAAGACATTGGTGGGATATTAATTATAAGTGTGTTTGCTGAGATATGACATTTCACCAGCGGTGGCACTAGAGCTTTGAATTCTGAGTGGTTATAAATGGGTTCTGAATACATGTAGCAAGTTTGGTTTTAATACGTCAAAGCGTTGCTGAGATATGACATTTCACCAGTGGTGGTGCTAGAGAAATAGATATTTTGAATTGGTCAGAAACAGGTCTTGGGTCCATATACTAAATGTGATTATGACATGTAAAAGTGTTGCAGAGAAATCTATTTTGACCAATGGTGGCGCTAGAGCATCTGTAGTAAATAGGTCTGAACAGGGTTAAAAGGGTCCTGTATGGTGGCCCTGAAGTGCAAACCACATTAACAAATTACTAAACACAACAAGAAATTGAGAAACACAAACAAATTCATAAACAACAAAATTGAGAAACCCAAAACAAATTAATAATCACAAAAACTAAATTCAGAAACACTATAACAAATTAAGTTAATTAAAATGAGAAACACAATTACATTAAGTAGGTACGCTGACAAAGCAACGTTCGCAGCGAACGTTCTGTGTCAAATAATGTGTTCCAAACTGCGTGGTGTTTGTAATGTAGTGCAATGCAATATCCACTCCTCACCTCATGGTGGGAGTATTGTTTTTCCTGAATACCACTGTCACTACGTTCAGCAGAACCCCCCCAAGCGTCAGGGATTTCGAATTTTCAGCCCTGAGGCGATTTTCTGGTCGGAAGAATATTTTGAACATTTGAGTCGTGTTTAACCACTCGGTGTGCTTCACCAACGCCCCGGACACCAGTAAAACGTATGTGGACCTATAAATAAAGCTTTTACCTTGATACTGACCAAATTTCATCAAAATCCATGGTGGAGAAAGTACTTTACTAGATCGCGGAAAATGAGTAGTCACATTTTCTGGCGGGCAGATTAGCGAACGTCATGTGAGATGCACTGCAAGCATCGTTCTAAAAATTCATCGTCTTGATGTAACTCATTTTCGCCGTGTTATTACTTATTAATTTATTTTATTGACTAGCTGGGGTTTGTTTTTTTTAACTAGGACACCTCCTACTGCCTGTTTGCCTAGGTTGTAAATGAATAGGCAATAAACTTAACCCGATTGTGGTTTACCGTGTAACTCTGTCTCCATTATCAATATGAATAAACACTTATTAATTACTATTTATTTCAGTGAGGCACAATTGGTACATTTGTACAATAGTACATTTTCATGATTTCATTTGAAAGAACTGACAAAATTCTACCTTCTGGTGAAATTTCATGCAAATATCTGATAAAATGAGGAAGTTACAAGCATAACTATGTGAATATTCGTCATTTTCGGTCACACGACTTCTATTGTAATTAATGTATAATATTTTACAGTAATTCCCGATATTATAAATAACATAACTTTCTCAATCCTGGACCAATTTTCACAATCCAGGTGTCATTGTAAAGGGAATTTTCAGCACTGTTCAGTCATGTGATCCATTTTGAGCTAGGGGTTGTTTCAAAATTTTGTCATCATACCTACATTAAGAAACCGGAAAGGGTAGGTACCAGTCAACAACAGGAGAGATCACTGATTGGACGACAGGCTGTTTGTCTAGTTCAGTGTTTCTTAAAGTGTGGTCTGCTTGCGACCTCTAGTGGTCCGCGAGGGAATCAATTAAAGGGATAGTTTGGTTTTTAACACATTGAGCCCCTTTCACAGGTTGTCTAAAATAAAAGTGGTTGACACCAAAATCTTGATGATTCTTCCTGTCTCGGCTATTTGGAAAATATAGAATCGCGTCTGCCTGCCTTTAAAATGGCTAGCAATGGGCATTTGTTGAGGCGATTCTACATTAGCCGAGACAGAAGCAATCGTCATAATTTCGATGTCAACCACTTTATTGCATTTTAGACAACCTGTGAAAGGGGCTCAATGTGTTAAAAACCGAACTATCCCTTTAAATAATTCATTCAAGCTGACTTGACTACTTCAGGGCCACCATAGTCCTGAGTTCACCTACCAAGCTTAGTTACAACAGGTCAAGGTAGGCTATTTCTGGGGAACTTATATGAAACTTATATGAACTTATTTGATTATATGAAATTTCACCAGTGGTGGCGCTAGAGCATTTAAGGTAGCCTACATCTAAGCAGTCAAAAATGGGTCCTTTGGTTTTAATACTAAAGTGTTGCTGAGATATGACATTTACTGGTGGTGGTGCTAGAGAGTTTGAATCGATCGTCTGAATTGGTCAGAAACAGGTCCTTGGTCCATATACTAATTGTGGTTATGACATGTAAAATTGTTGCAGAGATATAATTTTTGACCACTGGTGGCACTGAATTATTTGTAGAAAGGCGTTCTGAACAGGCAGACAGGGGTCCTGAGTTCCGAGTCCGGTTTTATCATCCCTAGCACCCTGCCAAATTTTGTAGCCTATATAGCTGAAACTATGCCTACTACAAGACATCATGTTCATATGTGGTCTATTTCATGCTTGGCCAGTTGGTGGCGCAAGACCAGGCATGTCCATTGAGTGTCGGTGCGCGGGTCCTAATAGCCTATATATATTTTCCGATTCTATTAGAGCCCCGATGACAGGCTATTTGTTTTATCGCTTCCTTTTTTGGCGTCCACAATGGTGTGCGCCCATATGCACATCAAATACCCCGTTAATTCCAACCGCGCCAGCTCCTTCTTCGTAACACTGTCAAATTTTCCTGTTATCATTCACTTTACCAAACTGTTTAATGAGCTCAGCCAGCGAATAGCCTATTTTTAAATGATGGACATTTGGGCGCCTCGACCATAGTGACGTGATGAGAACATTAGTGTCACACATCTGTCTGGCAGGACTGCCTATCCTGGAAAATGGATCAACCCACCCATTAACCTACCCTACCCAACCAACCTACTATTCACAAATATGCACTTCTATCATTCATTTATTGCATCAGTGTTCGCTATTTCAAAGCGGGTCCGGAAGTGCATGATTTATATATTTATATATTTATATATTGGTTCTATACTGATGGAGATGCACATTACAGGTAATTAAATACATTTTATAACCCCCAACCCGCAACCCTAAATATGTCGATAGAGAACTGTTATATCTAATCCACATACAAACGAACACGAGTCCAGGGACATCACAATAGCTCCCAATAGCACAATTGCACAATAGCTTGGTACCTTGCATGGCAGGTTTTGCCTATTCCTGGGTGATAGAACTGCAGTCCGTTTACATTTTGTCAATCATGGCGAACATGCATTTTGTTTAATTTTAATTCATTTTATTTTAACCTTTGTCTCTCTAGTCCAGGGTTAAAATGTGCAATTTCTGATTTAAGTTAAGTTGATGCAACCCAGTTCATTTAAACATAAGTAGACTAAGTCTAAATCTTCTGCGCCACCCAGCCTAAATATCATCTTCAATAGGTTTTGCCATTGTTCCTCATATAATATTCTTTGTGTATGACACGGCGTAGGCCTACTGGAGATACAATCGTAATACAATAGGGATTTTCGGCTATACCATCAGCTAACAACTAGAGGCCTGCACTCCCGCGGGTGTACCGCGAGACCCGCGGGACCCAACGCAAAACAGTGCAATGCGGGAATAAATTTGAAAGCTCATCGCGGGCGCGGGCAGGAGCGGGACTGCACTATGCGGGAGCGGGCGGTAGGATGATAAACTGCAGTCCCGCAAACACAATATGAGTGTAAAATAAAATATACAAATGATTAATGTAGTGCCTAGCATACATAATTTGTGCTGAATATTTTATTTACTGTTACTAAAATCATTAAAACTTGCAGATGTAGCCTACCCAGATAGCAAACAGGCGTCGAATCGACATTGGTTGTTGGTTGGAAAGGTAGGTATCCATCAGACACCGAAATTCAATGTTGAATCAACGTGATGGACGGTCGTAGTGGTAAACCCGCGGGAGTGCAGAGCTCTGCGATAAACTTCAAAAAGTTCAGCCAATTAAGAGGCCTTTCAGTGAGATAGAAATTAAGCCAACGTCCCTCTTGCAGGATTTTAGCGGGCGGGAGCGGGACAAAATATTGCTGGTGCGGGCGGGAGCGGGAGTGAAAATTACAATTCTTTGCGGGTGCGGGCGGGAGCGGGATAGCACAATGCGGGTGCGGGCGGGAGCGGGACTGATAATTCTGTCCCGCGCAGACCTCTACTAACAACCACTCTCAGAATCTATCGCTTTGAGAGGGCGTGATGTCAACTTCCCCTTCCCTCCACCAACACTCATGCCCACACACACACACACACACACAGGCACACACACACACACACACACAGGCACACACACACACACAGAGACATACACCAAGAATGATTTCACTCAACATGACTATACAACTGACCACACCTTTGGCCCAGACTGCCAGTTAGTAATCACCAATATTAAACACAAAACATATCACTTACCTTGCAGATAAGAAAACTGGAACAAAGCTAACACAATGCATTTTTTCATTGTGACCTGACGTCTGGTTTGGTCCATAGGTTCTTAAGGCAACACTGAATTAATGTTTCATCTCTATGCAGGTAGCGGAAACTCACTCCAAACTACTTAATCAGATATGAGTTCTTTCAGTCATCCGTTTTGTAGGCCTAGCCATAGCCACGCCCCCTTGGAGGCATCATCAATTTGTCTGGTTGGGTTTGACCAAATTGCATGGTGGAAATTTTGAGGTATTGGATGTAGTTTATATTCGTTCTATAACGGCAGGAATCGACTGCGCTCTTGTCGGATATATTGTTGCTAAATCTTTGCCTATTATGTGAGCTTAGGTCGTTTCCTTGGCATTTTAATTGATGATCTAGACTACTTTCCATCTTCTTAGTGTTAATTTCGAAAATGAAGTTTCATGCCGAAATTTTGGTATGAATGCATATGTTGTATGAATACGCACATTGAATAAAATAATGAAATCATTTAACATTTCTTAATAAGGCAAGGCAAGGCCAGTTTATTTATATAGCGCATTTCATAGCCTACACAAAGTAGGCAGTTCAATGTGCTTTACAAAGACAGAAAATAAAAACATAGTGGATAAAAAATAACGCCAACATTCGAATACTTTCTTTCTAATGTATATTGGTTCAGTTCCTAGTATTTAATTGACCACTGAAAAGACAGTGACGCACTGAAGAAACTATTCTGATGGAGCCTTCGACTAACTTGATGTATTGGATTGATAGATTTGGGAAGCCATACATAAATGACTTATAAACTTGGTATACTCTATTAGCATCCTCTCCAGACACTTTTTGCCGTAATGAGGTTATGCTAACGCAGGTATTTAGAAACATTTCATTTAGTATTATCATGCTGATAGGCTATGTGTGTGTGTGTGTGTGTGTGTGTGTGTGTTAATTACGGGGGCGGGGTATTTACTGTTGATGAAATTTAGTCCAACTGGCCTGGAATTAATACGTGATAAAGTTTTGTCTGTAATGTTCGTTTGGCAATGAAACGACGCAGTGGAGAGAGAGACGTAGGCTACAGACAGAAAAGGCTACCCTCAAAATTTCTCATCATACTTTTATTTAACCATACTTTTTTTAGCCTATCCCGCATCATTAAGTCCATGGTGTTTATATACCATCATAGTAATCCCATAATAAACCCAAAATCCCACATAAGAGCAGTCAAGCCATATATATAAAGTTCTTAGCAGAATACTGATAGTCGAGTGAGATAAATCGTAGAGGAAGCATTCAGAGGGCCCATTTTATTTGTAGGTGCCATATGTAACTAAAAGGGGTAGTTGCAAGGCAAACTGAAGATGGGTCAGTTTTGTCTGGGGTCAGCCGTGAAATAGATCGCAGTCCTTTCAGAAAGTTCGCGATGCGTGATCAGGCGGTGGGAGGCAGTGGTGACTTTTCAGCAGAGATGGTTGCCATTGATGGACAGAAACAACGCATTTGTTAGGCCAGCCTACGTAACATTTCAGTGATTATGTGTTTTATACACTCTAAGAAAAACTGGTTCTTCGCAAGTGCTCTGAGGCACTTTAAGTGCTCTGGAGAACCTTTTTATGCTAAAGAACCTTTTCTTGCTGTTTAAGGTTCTTTGGGGAACTGAATTAAAGAAAAAGGGTTCTAAGTCATACCTTGTTGTACTTTTAGTGCCTTGAGGAACCTTTTTGGCTATTGACTGACTAACTTGTGGCTGTGTGGAGGAATGATTGTAATGGGGTCATTTTTATATTGTAAAGGGCGATAAAGGCAACTACTTTTTATATAGAGCAGTCATAAAGTACTAATGTAATTATAAAGTAAGAATTTGTGGCTACTTGATTACTTTGTAATGACCCAATGCTGAATTGGATATCCCCACAGTTAACTCTACTATTTATTTTATTTCATTACATTTTTTTTAACATCACCTGTCAAGGAAGTATAAGTAAAATAGATAGACTGTAACTGTGTATAATCTCTCATGCCTGAAAAGTTGACACTGTGACATGTGTGGGGAAGGACGTTAAAATTAATTATTTTAATAATAAAAAATAAAACACATTTTGGTAGGCCTAGTAAATAACACAGGAGGAGGGAACTTTATTAAAAAATATTGCATTTCATTAGGCCCACGTAACTTTGTCCAACTGTGGCAAATAACGGTTGTTTTATTCATTGCCCAATCACGTCCCTCAACTGTGTATTTGAACTGATAGTTTCGACTGCCATTTATCATTCTTCTGTCGTTCGGGAACAACTTGCTGCTGACGGCAAAGAAAGACGCTACTCTCATCTCCAAGCAAACAGATCAAGTAAGTTTTTCTTAAATTAGTTTCGTTTGAATTGAAAATTTTGATTATACGAAAAATAACCTAGTTTTTTCATGATGTAGTTATGTCTGCTATGATTTAACCTGTCTATGACATTAACAGTCCACCTAGCTAGCCATATTAACTAGCTAGTTCTTTCAGGCTGTGACTATTGACCACGAATTTGAAATTAATGCTTGGGTTAACTGAATATATCATGACTTTAAAACCACAATTTCATGACTACAGTTGTATGGTAGTTGTATAGTTGTATAGCTTCTAAATTAGTTTACTGACATCCCATATCTGCTCGCAAACAATTCAAGGATCTCTTGCTATCATAGGCTAACATCTGGTATACAGTCTATGCATGGAAGACGGCTAATCTACCGTTTTATTTTTCGTGTTTTGTGCCGGAGGACTCGGAGCCTATATCCATGGTAGCTATGAATCTCACGTGTGTCATGAATATGCCTAATCCAGTGTTACTGTATATATATATTTTTTTTAACCAAACCCATTCTTAAATGCAGAAATCTCTACAGATCTAGTTTTCATTTCACACTTACTCAGTTAAACTCAGTTCAGGTTGACATTTGTTCATTTGTTTAACAAAATCCACTTAAAGCCAAAATATCTATAGCTTAAAGCTAAAGCATCTATTATACTGGAAGTCTTTGTTCTTTTTTTCCTCAGATGAAAAATGCTACATCATGGTCCACAGCCTCACACATCATCTGCCACCTATGCCAGGGTGTTGTTAAGTGTGGAATCTGCAATATTCTATAGTTGATTTCAGTAGGTGTACCGACAAGGTATGTTTCACAAGGACTGTTGTAATGTACTTTGTTAGTAATAATTAGCAAAGTCATTATTTTCATTCAAATTATTGAAAATGAAATAATGAAATCATTGTAACCTAATTGTGTTTGTGTGTTTTAAATCACTCATTAATATTGTATTGTAAAGATTGCACACATTTCCACAAAAATAACATACATTTGACCTATTGCACCATATCGAACTTAATCTAACAAAGAAACACTGCATATCTATCCCTTTCTCTTCTTCAAAGCTGGGAACCAGTACCGCGACCCTCTCAACCACCCCTGAGATGAAATCAAGAATGCAACTCGTCTGCATTGGGAGCCTGAAAAGCCCAATGCGAAAGTACATCATCACTTCCAGAAATGACCAGGTCACTATTCGATAGAATGATAGCTTTACGTGTGTTGTCCAGAAGCTTTTTAAGCTTAATTGGGTTTGCAATTTGGCATACACAGCACAGATCTGCTCTGTTGCCATCTATGTTTTTAAAGGATTTCTTTTTTTTTTCTTTCTTTGCATATGCCATTGAAAAAAAAGAATACGAAATGATATGAATGTTACTGATGCTGATTATTTCCGACCTTTAGACACAATACAAAATCATTGCCTCACATGTCAAGTAAATTATACTAGTCTGTTTCAAGTTATGCTACAGTGTAAAAAAGCTTACTTGAATATTAGGGGGAAACTTGTTGCCTAAAACGAGTTAAGTAAATATAATGTTTAATAATGCGTATTTAACTCACCCTAGCATGATTTGATTAAATAGACTAGAAACATTTACTTGACATTTACTTATTTGATTCAATGCATTACATTAAAGCTAAAGCATCTATTATACTGAAAGTCTTTGTTCTTTTGTTCTTTTTTTTCCCAGATGAAAAATGCTACATCATGGTCCACAGCCTCACACATCTGCCACCTATGCAAGGGTGTTAACAGTGTGGAATCTGCAATATTCTACTCAGTTGATTTGAGCAGGTATGTTTCACAAGGACTGTTGTAAAGTAATTTGTGTTAGTAATCATTTGCTAAATTATTATTTTCATTCAAATTATTGAAAATGAAATAATGAAGTCATTGTAACCCAATTGTGTGTGTGTGGGTGTGTTTTAAATCACTCATTAATATTTAACCTCTTGCACCATATCAAACTTTAATCTAACAAAGAAACACTGTATATCTATCCCTTTCTCTCTTCTTCAAAGCTGGGAACCAGTATCACAACCCTCTCTACCAGCCCTGAGATGGAATCAAGAATGCAACTCGTCTGCATCGGGAGCCTGAAAAGCCCAATGGGAAAGTACATCATCAGTTCCAGAAATGACCAGGTCACTATTCGATAGAATGATGACTTTACGTGTGTTGTCAAGAAGCTTTTTAAGCTTAATTAACATTATCAATTGCTATCAAATGTAGCAAAATGCAGTGTCAAAGTGCTGTGTGTTTGTGATGAGCAATTATTTTGAGGAATAATTTTATATTTTGAAGAGAAATATAAAATTCATATATTGCAAAGAACTGCATTTGTGTCTTTTTTTTTTCTCTAGTAGCACATCAATCTATTGCATGCTATAGCTGAGGCATCCCTTCATAACATCTAAAACAAAACTTTGTCTGGGGGTTGATGAAAACAGCTTTGACAGGTATTGGTCAGTAATGTAATGTAAATCGATCCAAAATTTTCCAGAGGAACGGGATTTTGGTTTAAGCTGATGGGTTTCTAAGTAACCGTTAACAGTTCTCTAAAAAAAAGTTACTAGATATGCAAAGAACCTTTCATGAAAGCTTCCTGATGGAACCAGTAAAGGCTCTGTCAGGAACATGGCTAAAAACCTGTATTGGTTTTCTAAAGCACCGAACTGAACTGGTTCTTCAGAGAACCCTTCAATAAAAAGTTCTTTGTGGAACCTTAAAAGGTTATTCTTTTAAGGTTCCACAAAAAACCTAATAAGGTTCTTTAAAGAACTTGGTAATAAATGGTTCCTTGAAGAACCATCCGGGAATAGGTTCCTTGTAGAACCAAAGAAGGTTCCCCTATGGCATCACTGTGAAGAACCACTTTTGGTTCTAACTTGAACCTTTATTTTTAAGGGTGTAGCTTACAGCAGGGCAATTCAACTTCAGTATCAAGAGGGCCAAATGGAAAAATCACTGGACTTTCGGGGGGCACATAAAATAAGACACCGCAAAATAATTGTATCCAACAATATTTAAAACGGTCAGAGCTAAATTTAGTTCAATACAATTCAACTGAATTCTATACAGTGGCAATGTCTTAAGTGTGTCAACAAATATTGGAATAGAAACTAACACTATCCATATCCATAACAAATCTCTCAGAGAGGTGATAGGCTGCCACACAGACTACAATACATCAACTATTTTAAAACACCCAGGCTAACCATATAATTTCATGCCTGATGTTTGATAGCTGCCATAAATCGTGCATCAGTGGGAAAATTGCGTTGCACAATAAACGTGAGTCTTCTACTGTTGCAGAGGTTAAAATAATAAATATTTGTCAGTCAACCTTAAACGGACGAATCTTGTTGTCAATTAGACGTTTTATAGCTTAGTCAGAGCCATCTTTACTCCACTCTGGTGAAAGGTATTGTAATTTGCGCAGACTCGAGCTTTAGAACCTTTGGCGTTAAAAAATCATGATGCACGGAGAATAGAGCTGCATTATCTACTTATAAGAATTTAACGCTAATTATCCGACAAACATTTTATCACAAAACTATAGTTACACCGTTAGAGCTGGCAGTTTGTGCAGTGATGTGACTGCGATATCGGAGTGAAGAAAATGGGAGAATTCGTGTGGTCGATAGGGGACAACGGTGTGCCATTTGGCAATCATAGATATGAAGGTGTTCTCTCGCCCATCAAAGCAAGTTCATTCTCATGACACGCGGGCCACAGGAAATTTTAATCGGGCCGCTAGTTGAATAGGTCTGGCTTACAGCATGTAGATATCGGTAGCATATGGATAGCCTATTTTAGGGTTAGGGCTTTTAGCTTCTTCGGTAACTTTAAACTGCAATTAATAGATGTGTACATAGCTAGCCTGTAGCCTACTATGCAGCGATATATATATCTCTATTTAAACTTATCACACATTTCCACTATACATATTTCAGGTTGTGAATTAAGTGTAGGCTAAAGAAATTTCTTTTTTTTTTTTTTATCTAGGGGGAGAGGAGATCCGGGGATTAAATATTCAACACTGATGTTTTAAAGTGTAATGTCTAATTCACTCATAAAAATGGCTAATGTCTTGCCTGAATAAAAATGAGCTAAATGTGATTCGATTGTACGACGGAGGATATAAAAAACCTCGAGAATAAAGTCATAATATTTCGAGAATAAAGTCGTTAATTATGAGGATAAAGGCATAAATTCTGAGATTAAATTCGTTAATTAAAGTCATTAATTACGAGAATAAATTAATTAATTACGAGAGTAAAGTCATAAAATTTCGAGAATAAAGTATGACCTTATTCTCGTAATTATTGACTTCATTATGAGAATAAATTCATAAATTATGAGAATAAAGTCGTTACGAGAATAAATTAGTTAATTACTAGAATGTAGTCATTAATTAGGCTACGAGAATAAATTCACAATATTTCGAGAATAAATTATGACTTTATTCTCGTAATTAACGACTCAATTCTCATAATTAACGACTTTATTCTCGAAATATTATGACTTTATTCTCAAAGTTTTTGATTTTTTTTTCTTTTAATGAGGCCCTAATCCTCCGTCGTACGGTTTTACTTTTTAAATTACTGACCGTTTTTTTTAGCTTGTGTAGGCCTATTTTTTAAAACATAATTTTACGCATAGGCCTATCATACGCACAAAAACTGGAATCACAAAAGCTAATACGAAATACTTATCTTAAACTTATATAAGCCATACCCTGACATGTTTGTGGCTGTATTTGTATTTCCTTTGTGTTGTGGATTTTCCCTCCTTTCTTAATTTTCTGAAACGGATGGGAAGAAAGTCTTAAAATCCAGAACCCACAAACATGTATTTGGTATTTGGACAAGGAACATATTCTTCTTTTTCTTCTTCTTCTTCTTCTTATTATTATATAGGCCTTATATATGCCTTGGCCTACTTCAAACACTTTAAAAAAATTCTTAACACACCAAAACTACATGCTAACACCACTAATGTATCTATCTGTCAATCGATAGATAGATAGATAGATACATAGATCCATCGATCAAAACTTCTGGTTCAATTTCAGTCTTGGCTTATACGCATTGTGTTGGATGAGACGGTGATCAGTGATGACGTCGATGTCCATAATGGCCTTTAATTGTAGTTTTCTATTTTCCCTGCATTAGTCTATCCTGCAGAAAATCTTCTCAAAGCGAAGATTTCATTTTCAAATTTAATTCATTTAAAATATATCTATTTTTCGCTATTCGCTTTTCCCTTTTTAATTGTATTGCCCTGACACGTAGCCTATTACCCATGGCGCCTATCTCGCTTACGTCTCAAAACAAGAGCAGGGTTCCCACGAGTCAGGGAATTCCTGGAATATCATGGAATATCAGAGGAGACATGTCAGGGAAAGTCAGGGAATTTGGTCAATTTGTATGCACAGACAGGGAATACCATGGACTTTTTTAAAAGTAAATTATGTAATAGCAAAATCTGTGGATGCACCTTTAGAATTTAGAAATTAGAATCCTCATAATGGCCAAGTGTATTTGCACACATAAGGAATTTGCTCTCTGCATTTAACACAAAACTTTTTGGCCCGAAAATGTTTTGCCCAAAACATTTCCCGCTCTTAAAATGTGCAACATTCTAGACAATATCTTGTCTGGTGGTGCCAGGGAAATGCCAGTTTCAAGAAAGTTGGCTGGACAATGAAGATTTCCTGCCACAATCCTTTGTATAGGCCTAGGCAAGTTGTACATACTGTAGTGTATTAAATATATCCCGTATTAAAACAAGTCAAAGTGGACTGTCAGTGTAGGTGTCTCATGCAAAAATGAATGCCATGCACTGCAAAACCTTAACTGCACTGAATTTACATAATGATTGGCTGATTCATGCCAGTTAACTTTTATGAGGTAGGCTAGGCTCAAAGGTGGACATTGGGATCCGTTTGACTGGTTTAACCTGTTTAATCCCAAATTTTTTGTGAAAATTTCAGTCCATGGGTTTTACTCCTAAGACCTTCCTAATGTACAATTGTGACCAACGGGAAACAACATAGTTCTTTTTTGGAAAAAAATCATAAAAATTGGTCAGTAAAATGTATTTGCACACTAAAATAAAATGAGTAATTACAGTGCCCATTAAGCACAGAATAATGAGATATGGTTACGTTTTTTTGCTCATAACTTTATTATTGTGCATATCACAAAAATGTTGCTATTGGTTATAGTAACCCAATGAATACATCAGTATAAACAGGAGACACACCTTCACATGGTGGTCAATTTAAGCCTTTTAATTTTTTTCATTTATCCTGTAGATAAATCATAACTGAACATAAGCACTCTGGATAGCACTAACAGCAGGGACCTTTGACATGACATGTATCTGGACACATTCAGATCATGCAGATCGACGTGCCTGCATGGTACGAGAGGGAGAGAGGCGTGCCCGTGTGGTACGAGATGGAGAGAG
>JAGFZM010000165.1:4416-29282 GCA_017657215.1 Limnothrissa miodon | reverse complement strand
GTTCCTACAACATACACAAAATCGCCAGTTGTCTTGTCTGCTTATGCGACGCAGTGTGAGTTTACTTTCACTTTTTTCATGTGAACTGATGGCATGTGAATGCGCTGTAGGTAACCTACTGTAGGTAGAGACTGTAGGTAGCCTTGTGACTGAGCGATTCCTTCATTGGACTGAAATCCATGCTTCTCGTATAGTTTGTTGCCATGCCTTTTAGCAAAACCGGAAATCCAAATGAATTCCGTATGACATTTTTTTTTATAACTGACATGGAACATGCAAGCATTCAAGAAAACAATAAAGCTTGCTGCGATAATCAGAGCAAACATTTTCCATAAAAATGTGTTGTTAGTTTTAAACAGATGTGTCTGTTTTTAGCAATTTGGGGATTCATCTCAACTAACTGCATTTTTATTTATTTATTTCAGATTATAATCACGATTAGAAATTTTAATCGCTCAACAGACCTATAGGGCTTTACTAATGTGGTGTTTCCCAGCAGGCTTATACATGAACATTATGGCTATTAGAAGGGTAAAGATAAGTTGTCTAACTAAAGGTTATAATAATTTGCAGTGCCTAAATTGGCAATATGTACTCAAAAATCAGACACTTATTAGGTAACTAAATATGATAACGTAAAACATAGAAAAATAAAAATGGAAAAAGTGGAATTTAGGAAAAAATAAAATGGAATTTAGGAAAAAAACTTACTTACTCTTGTTCTGATTTTTGACCTTGAATCTCTGTTCTTGGCCAGTTGTTAATATTGTTTATTTAGCCAATGTAACATATAGGCTCCAGCCCATTTCACAATTTTCTTCATCTGGCCCTTTAGACCAAAGTTTTTTTTTAAAGGTTCTTGGGCCTTTAGCCCTAGTCATTTGTGAATAAGGAAAAAGTAGCCTATGCCTGTAGGTTATTGGAAGAATGATACCAACACGTCCTAAAGACTTGATTTTTTTTTTTACCGCAGGAAATAAGAGTTCCTGCACTAGAGCCCCCCCCCCCCCCCCCCCCCACACACACACACACTTCAAGCACAGCTCAGCATCCATATCCAATTTAAAATATTGGGCATTTCTTTATTTCAGAGGTCATGGAAATTCCGTTTTATGGTCAGGGAAAGTCAGGGAATTTTTAAGTCTGACTTAGAGTGGGAACCCTGCAAGAGCATCAAACTTTTAAGGGTTATAAAATGAGTACTCTAATAATATAATATTACCATTAATTCTTACTGAGCTGACAGTAGCTACTGTAGTGTACTAATCTGTTGCTCACTTTGTGATACTCCTAAATCTGTGCACAAATGGGACTGCACTTGATGGTCCTGCCTAAAAAAGCATTGATCTGTGAGTGTGCTAGCTAGCTAGTAAGTGTTCTCCCATCTCCCCACTCTGCCATTCATATCAAACACAATAAGTCAGAATAAGAGGTTTTCAAGGCAAGACTTTTTCCTTTGGGATAAGAAGATAGGTCAAATGGTAAAAAGGTAAAAGTCAATTATTTAAATAGATCTTAAAGATCTTCATAGATCTTAAAATTTGCAGATGATTCTGTTATTGTCAGCCTAGGACATGTCCATAGATTTTAGACGATCGACTCGTTTTCAGGGCCAAAATGTTGAAACTGTATCATATTACAAGTACTTAGGTACCCTGATAGACAACCGTCTCAAATTTCACTTGAACACCACCTCTCTGTGCAAGAGAGGGCAACAGAGACTCTCTGCATTTAGGAATATTTTGCACTGATGACACTTTTATAAAGCTTTTATTGAATCAGTACTCACATTCTCCATTATCTGCTGGTATAGAAATGTCACCATAAGAGAGAAAAATGCACTTTCAAAAATTGTGAATGTGGCCAGTAAGATTGTGGGGATTAAGTTTGATAATCCCACAGAATACAAACGTGTGGGGGAGGCCTCCTCTCCGACAACAGCGTCACTCCCTGCCCACTCAGACCATTTCAAAGGCCTCTCTGAGGTCAGACTTGTATCAAATAGACGTGTCCCCAGTTCTTCCATGCAGACTTCTCCCAGGCCCTCCTGAACAGTGTGGAAAAACTGTGTTCTTTCTGCAAACCACCAGACGTTTTCCTCCTTAGTCATTCCAGTGGCTTTTCAATGACTTTTTAAGGCCTCTAATTAAAAAACCACTTGAATGAAGAAGGAAGAAACTTCATTCTGCAAACCGGTGGTGGAAAGCTCCCTCATAGCCCCACAAACCAAGACTAACCAAGCCACCCGGCTCATTCTGAAGAGGAAAGAACAGGGATGCAAACGCATGTATGGTCAAAAAAGAGATACCTATTACCGTATTACCAGTGAAAATTGTACAGCTTAACAGATGGGTCGTTTGTGATGGCATTAAGTTATAGCAGCATAACTAAGGTATGATGTATAACACGCCAACACCACCAAAGGAATGGTCAGTGGCCACCATGCAGCAGAGGCAGTCCTTTCCAATAATACCATGAGGAGGGGTGGCTTACCGTGCACCATCCCTAACTAAAGGGGTCAGTAAATAGAAAAGTTGAGTCTAAACTTAAAGATGTTGAGAGTGTCCGCTTGGCGAATGTTAGAGGGGAGCTTGATCAATAGATCAATATGTATATTCATAAACTGAAACTTAATATTCATTACATTTACATTTACATTTATGCATTTAGCAGACGCTTTTATCCAAAGCGACTTACAAAACGAGGATAACAATCAAGCTACATAGCAGAAACCTTAAGGAGCATAGTGCTAGGGGATAGTGCTTTTTTTAAAAAAGCTGTGAGCTGTTCTCAGATGACTTTCAACAGGCCCCTGAGAGCATAGTACAACCCTTAAAGTTTTCTTTGCCACACAGCTTTGCGAAGGATCTAGCAACACTTGCTTTGCAGAGGCCTTGCTAAGCGCTAAGCGAAGAGTCTTCTCTGTCTCACCAGCTCTGTGTCCCACTATAGACACATATATATATGTGTTTTAGCAATTCACAGAGACAAAGTGTCAGCTGGATTTATTAGTGCTGCCTGGGGAGAAAGAAAAACACACTCATAAATGAATAAGTAATTACAATTGTACTGTTTCTACTTTTTATCTATGTCAAATGCACTGTTTACTGGTAACAGTGAGATATGTCCCACTTTAGCATTGGTCAGTAAGTCGATTTGCAATTTGTCCAGTTCAATTAATTTTTCAATTCAATTTTATTTATATAGCACATTTTTACAAAAGGCATGTCTCAAAGCGCTTAACACAAGAGGCCCAATGAGCAACAGGGGCAAGGAAAAACTCCCTTGCAGCGTTTTTTTGTTTTTACTTGTTATGGTAAAGGAAGAAACCTTGGGCAGTTCCGACGGCTCAAGGGGCTAACCCAACTGCCTAGGGCAGGTTTTCAGTCTCTCAGATGGTGAGTAGTCCACTATTATTCCAATAGATACAAATTACAAGAAAATTTTGGTAAAGTAATATAGGAGTCCCATTAGAATCCCAGGATATAGTCCCATGTCAGGCGCAGTCAAGCCAGGGGCCAGTTGGAGGCTGTATCAATCATGTCAGGGTTATCTGTGAAGCTGAAGGCAGACCGCCCACGAAGCCAGAGATGCAGGATCAGGCAGTGGAAGGCAGGGGTGACCCTCAGTAGGGAGGCAGTGGCATGGACAGTGGAGTGGGTTGAGGACCATTCAGGAGTGCCACCGGATCACGTTGGAAGAAGGTCCCAGGAGAACCAGGTGCAGGCGCAGGCAGTAGAAGGCAGTGATGACTCACGGCAGGGTGGTAATGGCATGAAAATCAGAGAGGAGATGAGTTAGAACAGTCTCCATCAGATTTCAGAGAATGTGAGTTATATTGCATGTGCAACCATGTACAGATGTTGGCTAAGTGAAGGGAGAGAAATAAGTGGAGAGGAAAGAGAGAGGAGGAGAAAGACAGAGTGAAAATTGTACGGGTTAACAGATGGGATGGATTGTGGCGGCATTAAACTATAGCAGCATAACTAAGGTATGATGTATAACAAGCCAACACCACCAAGTGGCCACCAAGCCCTGGACGGGAGCTTACAGCAGAGGCAGTCCTTTCCAATAATACCCTGAGGAGGTGTGGCTTACCATACACCATCCCTAACTAAAGGGGTCAGTAAATAGAAAAGTTTTGAGTCTAGACTTAAAGGTGTTGAGAGTGTCCGCTTGACGAATGTTAGAAGGTTGTTCCACAGGACAGGCGCACGATGGTAGAATGCTCTTCCTCCCATTGTGGATTTTGATATTCTAGGAATTACTAGGAGACCAGCATTCTGTGACCTTAGGGGTCTAGAAGGGTGGTAGGGAACAAGTAAGTCTTTAATATATGTTGGAGCAAGGCCATTAAGGGCTTTATATGTTAGTTCAGTTCAGATTTGAAGCACTGCTATTTCATCTATAATGGCAATATTTTCATTGTTTATATGTAATTGTGACTTGACTAAATATTGAAAAATATATGAGACATTAAGAATATCACACAAAATTTGACAAAACCTGACAAAAATTTCAGAAAATGTCCCACTTTACCAATTTTTTACCTACAGAAGTACACCTAACACTCACACTTATGAAGAATTTAAAGACGACAGTTAGCCTATTGTAAAAAGCGCCCCCTGCTCTTAAGGGCATACAAATGTTTTGCTGATACAGATGTCATGATCACTTTGAAACAGAAAACCCTAATGTTTACACAGTCAACACACAAATTGAATTGTCATTAGTTTATCTAGAGAAATCTGCCAGATGCAGTTCTTGATTTCTGCAAGGAAGAGACATCAAACAGAAATGTGAGATATTCCCATGTCACAACAATAGTGCGGCCCCTTAAATGGTTGCCATCCTTGCAGGAACAGGTTATATGCCATGCCTTTATGGCTACCAGGCTAGCGCCAACTAGTGCTTACGGTCATACCCGCCATATAGGCCTACATAAAACAATGTGAAAGCCGTTGATGCATCAGGCCATTTTAGGGCACACAGGGAGTCACATTATTTTCATTTTTACTTTGTTTTCAGAAGTGCTTGCAGAATTTCAAATTGCATAATTACATTTTTTTTGGCCCAAATTTACATCACCCTGTTGAGTAACCCCTTTCATCTGACTCTTTTTCAAAGCCTACACTCCGCGGGAAAAACCTACGAGGACCTAGGCATTCGTTTTACATCAATAAAATGAGTAGCAACATAGTCTGGGTGTATTTTTTAGACGCATTATAACGATAATAAATGAATGTTGCTATCCATCTGCTAACAGCGAAAAATTAAGGACTACATGGAGTTGTCTCTTACCTTTGACGTCATTTTCAAAAACTGTAAAATTATTTAAAATGCAATATGTTCTTTATTTACAATGATTCAGTGTAATTAACAACGATTACACGGTCAACATTTGGCAAATCTTTCACAAAGCTTGTTTTAAAAATGACATGTCCTTGAGTATGGCAAGCCCTTTTAACATATATTCAATAAATTCAACTATCCGGAACTAGCATTATAGATATCAACAACGTCATTTTGACTAGTCGAAATTACATTCTGACTAGTCAAAATGACAGTTAGAGATATCTGTAATTCAGTTTTGACTAGTCAAAACTGATTTGTAGATATCTACAATGACATCACTGAAAACGATATTCACCTCGTCACACATCCTAAATGACGAGTGAAGATATCTGTAATCCAGTTTTAACTAGGCAGAATCACATCACAAGATATCACAAATGTCATTTTGACTCTCCAGAATTGTCATGCATGATGTTGCTCATGCTAGGCTTCCTATTGGATACAAACCCAAATCAACTGGAGGAAGAGAAAGTAGTTGTTTCCATTCGCCCTGCAAACAAAGAAACCTATTTCAAAAGTTTAATGCAAAAGAAATGGTGGTTGCAGTTGTGAACAAAATCTTAAGAAAATGCCATGGAATAGAAAAAGCATATTATCAAGGATTGTGTGGCGAACATGAGCTTCGTTCACTTGAGAGTTGTACGAGAAATATATACCGTATCAAACATTTATACAAGGATCCTGCCAATTGCAAGCTCCTCCTTTGACTTCTTCTGACATCATAGCAGATATCTGAAACATCATTTTCCCTAGTCAAAACTTCATTTCAAGACATGTGTAATGTTAATTGTGTAATGTGTAATGTAATTGACTAGGCAAAATTAAAGTTAAAGATATCTCCAATTGAGATATCTCTAATTAAAATTCAATTACAGATATCTATAACTTAATAATAGATATCTACAATTACATTATGACTATCCCTAACTTCAGTTTGAGATATCTACAATGTAATTTTCACTAGTCATAATTCCAATTACGGATATCAACAACTTAATTTCGCCTAGGCAAAACTTAATTTAAGATATCTCAAAAGGAACACAGATATCTTGAATTGAGGTGAATTAAAGATATCTTGAATTGGAGTTTTGACTAGTCAAAATAACATTGTAGATATCTTGAATTGGAATTACAGATATCTATAATTCAATTGCGGATATCCGTAATTCACATTGTGGATATCTGAAATTGAATTGTAGATATCTATAATGACGAACCCCATAGAAATGAATGGGAAAAGTGACGTAATTTGTCCTAGGAAGAATGACGTTGTGGATATCTGAAATTACATGTGTGGATAGGAAGAATACCGTTGCAGATATCTGAAATGTTAATTTTGACTAGGCCAAACTGAATTGCGGATATCTCTAATACATATCCAGTTTAGCTTTTAAATATTAACACGGCTTGTCATACTTGAGCGCGGTTTTGTATAGCTCTGGTTACCATGACGTCCGGGCTAAGCGACCTAACGTCTCTGCTAACATGTAGTCAAAAGGGCTTTCCGCTTTAGCCTAGTGATAGCAACATCTTATTTATTTTGTCATTAGACTGCAAATTTGCAAAGCCATCGTCCATAACATGTTTTTTTTAACATCCTCCATCGAATGCGGAGGTCGTCTACTCACGTGCTTTTGCTCACACCTTATTTGAGATGGAGCTCCAAAATTAACATTGGATTTCCCATAGGGGAAAAACCTTAGGAACCGGATATCGTGAAATGCTAACAAGAAAAACTACAGGCTTCCGGGTTACTTGCCAACTTACCTAGTAGTGTGCTTTGAGCAAATTGCAGTCCCCCAAGGCTACCACTAGAGAGTGGCATTGCATCATAACATGACATGAGGGTGGAACGCTAAAATTTGTTTCCACATTTCTCCCCGGCAGATTTACTTCTTCCGTGTTTGGTGGTTTCTCCCCAACTCATCTCTTTCTCCCTGGTGAGTGCAACTGTACTGAAATTTCATGTTAACAATTCTTTACCTCTTCGAACACTCGGCGCATGTATTTGCCCTATTTCTGACTTCATTAACTTTATTTCAGTACTGATGTGGTGCAAATCGCTACACTGTCATATTGGGTGGTGTTAGCATAGCCTACTCTTTACTGTTAGCCGCAGGGATGGCATGCTAGACTAGAATTTTTCTGTTTAGTAAATAAAGTTCCGTCCTTCAACAACAATAATGTATTCGTTACGGTAATGTATTTTGTTACGGTAGGCCTACTTTTGTGGAATAGTCTATTGTTTTCCTTCCCTTGGGTGCTTGTAGTTTGTATAAATATTTTTTTGTGACGACTAAAACTGTTGATGTTGGTTTGTTTGCTTCCACAAGGTAATTGTAAGTTGCAATGAAGAAAGCCCCTGTCAATGTCATTAGATTACCAAGAGGTCCAGATCCCAAAAGCCGTGGATTTGACCCAAACTCCCCGCGGTTCATTGCTCTGTGCCCCACCTCCATACCATCTTCTTCAGGCGCTGGGTCCAGCATTGAAGAAGAACAGCGCACTCGCAGTGAACTGAGAGAGCGCTTCCTCCGAACTCTCATCAAGATGACAAACAAAACGGTGCAGTTTAACATGTACGAGGGCGTGCAGGTGGAGGCCAGATTTGGAGCATCAGACATTGACGTACTGAATTTTCAAGTTTCAGACCTGCAGACTCCGATTGGTGTTCAGAAGGAGGCCTTACTTCGCTGTCAGGATATGATTTCATTTTCCTTTGATGTGTCACCATTGTGAATGCGAACATCAGCAGGAACATGACCAGCTTCGTATCTGTACAGACTGAAAGGCTGAATGGCGGTTGTAATGATGTTGCTCCTCGCTTAGTTTTTTTGTTCTTCAAGTTTCGAGGGCTGTGTTATGGTGAAGGAAGGCCACTAGAGGGCGACTTGAGTATTCAAGTGGGATTAGTTTAATTCGTTCTGTGGCAAGGCTACGTTTTGGGTTTGGGGAAACCTGCTGTATGGGAGCAAGGCAGTTCTTTGGCATCTTATTAGTTTTTTTTTCTTCTGGAGAATGTGTGTAGAGAGGGAGGAAGAAACGTCTGCAGGTGGAACACTGATAGAATTGTCTGGAAAACTTGAATTCCCGGTGCGGGCTCTCAAAGGAAAGGACAACGTTGTGTTTCTCTCGCTTAATCGTTTTGCAGGGTTCGTGATGGTGCCTGCTTGGAAGAAGTGCATGTTTGTGCACACATCCGTTGGACTCTGTTCTGGAATATTTTTGTGCCCAACATTCACCAGGGATAAAAGAGTTTTCTAATTGTATTTGTGTAAACTTCAAAAATATTAAATTATACATACTAAAGTAGCCAATGCCATGTACAGCACTGTTTGCATCCTTTATCAGAATACATTTAACTAAGATCTTGTGATTTTAGGTTGTCCAACAGCTCTTTCTAGTTTAACTTTTTATTTATTAATTGTTATATGTGAAATAAGGTATTAGCTTTCACCCCTTCTAGTCTGAATAATTTTCCTGTAGTTGCCCATTGAACATATTCCTATATTAGCAGAAATGTTCCCATTACTGTGATAAATATTTTGTGTGTGGTAGGAGTTAATGTCCAAAGGATGGGTTTAAATCTCAGTTGCCACCCAGCTCTTGAGCAAAGGACGTAACCCTAAGTTGCTCTGGGGAATCCTGGTCTTAAACCTATTGATAGTTGTCCAATTTAACTCGCTTTAGGTAAAAGGGGCTGTCATGCCATGTTATAGGCAAAAATATCCTTACGAACAGGGGTTGAATTGGGTTTTGCTATGTGGGGGGGCTCTGGTCTGGGGTCGGAGCGAACAATCTTTTTTTTTTTTTTTTTTGACTGCACAGAATACACACACACTTTACTACACTATGTTTTTGTGCTTTGTTAAGTCACTCAGATAACCTACTATACTGGGAATTTTTAAGTACAGATTGGAGTCAGAATTTGTACTGGCATATGCATGACATGAAATATAATAAACGTCACAGACCTGTCATACCTTTACCACACAAAATACCAAATCAAATTGCTATTGGGATATAATGGCTGTCAGAACATTTTAAATCTTGTCACAAACACCTGTAGCCAACTGTAGAACTTTAAGTGAAAAAATAGCATGTGAAACACATGCAGAGGGGAAGCTCAATGTGTTAGTGTAGCCTAAATCCTAAATATTGATCCTTTATGAGAAACTTTCAAGGCTTGCATGATCTGGAGTCAAAACAGTTGATTTATTTTTTGGGATAAATGTTGAAAAAATGTCAATCCAACAAATTTATGCAATGAATGCAACCAAAACATGCATCTTAATACAAAGACCACCACTGCTTTTTTTGTAGAGCACTACATCACTTGTTTCAGAAAAAAAGTCTAATTATGCATAACCTTCTACGTTGGCAAGTATAAAGTGAAACCAACACTGTGTCGACAGTTAATTGAGGCTTAGAGCAGAAGCAGACAAAAACTGTTTTATTTCTTTACCAGAGGTAGCCTAACTTCAGGTTAGGCCTATGTCAACTTCATGTCATTATGTTAGCATTTCATTCTTAGCTACCTGAGGTATGCTAGCTGGCTCATGTATGGAAACTCATTGTTTTACTAATTGTTAGAACGATAGTTTAGCCTAATTAATTGTACTTAACTGAAAAGTGGGAAAAAAGGTTCGTTGCTTTTGATCTCATAATGCAGCATAAGTTTATGTGCCAGCTCGACCCCCGGACAGCCCCGGCCCAATTTAACCCCTGCTTACGAATGTGAATTTTATGAATAGCCAAAGGCATGATCAGGGATGGACTCTTTGTACTAGACTTCCTAATAATGGTGGACTGCCAACTCACAAAACTCGCTTCATGTAAAACTCTCTGCCCACTTTCCACAGGTCACAGGTCAAATACATGACCACAGCTGGTTTTGCTGCTTATAAGGACACACTGGTATTGCTTGCTTCTCTCTCAAGGAAAAAGGTAGAAGTGACATAAGAACTGTGCAGTGGCTGGTTTGCTTTCTGGCTGTTAAACATCCTTCACATCAAGGTCATTGTATCACTGTATGTGTCTACAAGCCTATAGATGTCCAAGAGGTCCATAGCTTTGCACGGCTATGGTACAGCTACGGTATTTGTGAGTGTGTATCCTCAGTGGCCGTGCTGTTTAAATTATTTCCAGGCCTGTGCAGTTATTATCGCCTAGCAAGCAAGTTTACATGATTCACTCTGTGGGCAATTGAAATAATTTATTATTGAAATAATAAAGATTTCTTCCCCCTCAAAAGTATGTATGCATCCTCAATACTCAACACATGGATGACTAGTTAGATGTAATCCTAAATCTCATTGCCAAACCCCAAACCACCATACTACCCAATAACAGTAATGCAGGCATCCTCTGATCATTATTTCAAGCTGATGCATCACCTGCATCTGATCCGTTGCTTTGGGGCGGATGCGGCAGTAATTTTTTAATCTCCCTAAAAGGTACAGCTTGTTTTCTTGAAGTCCCTTTTTTTATTGGAATATCATTAGGAAGTGTACAATGACGGTCCCTCTGTCGTATAAGCTCAATTACTTGCAGAGAGCGGGAGGAGTGGGGTACCGGTCTGTGAGAGAGAGAGAGCGTGTGCCTCCACTGATGATGGCATGACTCATAAGTCAGTTGCTCTGAAGTATGAGAAAGATCCCATTTCGTCATCAGGGGCTCTGATTCAATCAGGGAGGCTGCAAGGACATGCAATGTTAATTTCATATCCTAAGTCACTGTCGCTACGCTGTCCTGTGCCACCAGCTTAGCCCCTCCCGTTGGCGTACACCGAAGTCTCCACGTCCGGAAGCAGCGGAACGCTAACAGAGGCTGGTAAAATGTCTGTTAATATTCTCATTCATCCAGGCCGTGGTAGTCATAGTGTGCAGTTAAGGCAGGAAATAAATAAATACCTGGAATCATGGGCTGAGGGGAGGGGAGGGGAGGGCCCATCCCTGATCATGCCTTTTTTTGCATTTATTATGGCAGGGCTCAGAAAGAGATGAGCTGGGATGGAGAATATTCTACCACTTGAGACTTGGGTCCCCATGAGCTATAGTGACCAGACAACCCTTATGTCTGAAGAGTCTTAGGTTCAAGTGGTCTGTCTCCAGAAAAATACAAAACAGCCACACATAGTCTATGATTTTTGAAGCTAAAACATTAAACTTGCTGACAGACTTAAGTGGTAAAAAAAAGTAGCTAATGTCCCCAGCCTCACTCAGGAAACTGTGTGAAATGTATCCGATTTGCGTTTTAGATGACATTTTCAAGTCATCTTGCCATCAGCAGTAGCCGGCTCATGCCACCGGCACCAAAGCTAGCAGCACACAAAGCTTCTTCCTTCTGATTCTTTTACATGTTACACCACAGTCACGGCTGTTGGTTGGCAATGGCAGGGCAATGGCCAGTGTATTGCTCCCACCAAATTTGCTAGCCAGCTAAAACTGCTTCCCTGTTTTAGAATGGTTGCTGCTGGTAGTTTTGTGGCTTGATTTGTTGCATGGTTCAGTTAGAAGTTAGAATGTTCTTTGTCAGGTTGGGAGGGTATTTTCAGTTGACTGTTGTGCTTGTATTTGATTTGTCTGAATTGTTGTTCTCTTTAGCTTAGCGGCTGTTAGAAAGAGGACGACCACAAGGCCTTGTTTCTGAATTTGTGTGTCTCCTGGTAGTCTATCAAGCCTGTGTTTTTAACTGCTGAACTCACTGGCTCTCCCTCTCATGTCATCAAGGTTTATGCTTTTTTTTCTGGTCTTTTTTCTTTCCCCCAATCCTGGTACCCTGCTTCTTCTCGATTCCACTGGAAAAACATCCTTTTGTGTGTGTTTGAGAGAGAGATGGACTGTGTTTACATGTACGTGCAAGTATGTATCTATGTATGCGATTGTGTTGTGTATGTGCATAATGTCAATGTTTTATGTGTGTGTGTGTGTGTGCGCGCGTGCGCGTGCGTCTCTTGGTGTGTGTGCGCGCATACACACTCACATTAAGAGCTGGTAAGGGGTGAGATGAAGGTTGCCTGAACTTGTGCAGTCAAACGATGCTACAAGGAATCTGCCCTGTCCAACAGGAAGCACATTCCACTCCATCCTGTTTGTGGCCCTCTCTCTCTTCCTGTTCAACGCAAGAACATGTCTGTGATAGCTTACAAAAATACATGGCTGCAGTCTCTTAATCACCCGCACTCTTACATCCCCCCTCCCCTGCATGCCTAAACACTGTGGGCAAATAACCCTTCTGGCTCTCCCTTACTGGGTTGCTGTTTTTGGTGTGGGCTGCTCTCTATCCTCACGTATTGGGCCCTTGTTAGCTGTTTGTGTGCTGCCTCAGTGTCTCTTTAAAGCTTCTTCTTTCAAGCTCTTGTTGTTCTGATGGCTGATAAAGACAATAGTGGTCAGACATGTTTATGTCTATGTTCAGGCAATGGACATCAACTGACGTGGCCATTTACACAGACCCTGTAAATGTACCAGATTCAGTCAAAGTCTGATTTTCATCTGAAACCCCAGTGTGTTGAGATACATGCTTTTTTTCCCCCTCAGAGAGTTGGTGTATGTATCCGTCTCACTTAAGATCTGTCTCTCTCACTGGGTTGTTGTATTAACAAACCACACAGTTCTTGGGTACACTCAGGCAATAATATTTGTGTTAACTGACGAGGTAAAATGCATCTTTTGACCCACACATCCACTTAGGCCTACTCTGAGTAACGGAAAACCTGTGGCAGTTGTTCACTGCCAGGTGGATTCACTTCTCAAAGACATGGATATCTGAGGTGCAGTTAGATTATATTCTTACTTAATCCCACAGACACATTTTTTAGTGTACATTTACATGAATGCATTTAGTAGATGCTTTTGTCAAAAACACCTTACAAAGGAGGGTAACAATCAAGCTACGCAGAAGAAACCTAAGAGCATACCGCTAGGGGGATAGAAGTGCATCAGCGGAGTCAAGTGTAGTTCAGTGAAAAGTCATCAAAGTGCTATCACAGAGCAACGATTACTTATAACTACAGTATATATGGTCAAATTTTGTTTATTGATTGCAAAGGAGTCCAAAAAACTGTTCTGCTCTATCGGTGTTCCTCGTATGAAGTGCCAAATTTACAGAGGTGAAGATGCACACACAGCCATTGTAAACTGTTGTTATATTTTGGCGAACATGTTGCATCCTTTTCACCTCACCTTGTTATGAACAACATGGAGGAGCTTATTTCCACTGGCTAAATAAGCTGATCATGACCCTAGGCAGTTGGGTAGCCCCTTGAGCCATGGAACTGCCCAAGGTTTCTTCCTAAACCATAACAAACAAAAAAAATGATGGTGTTTCCTTGCCCCTGTTGCTAAATGGTGGTCTTTGTTGTGAAGCGCTATGAGACTGTCTTTTGTATAATGTGCTATAGAAATAAAATTGAATTTAATTGAATCCACAAAATTGCTCTTTCCTTCCATTAGCTCTCACACCCACTCCCGGCGTGTTTACCGCGTACCTGCATCATATCCCTTCATGATCCACGTGATACGTGCAGTCCGGGTCTGGTTCCCCTGTGAGTCTGCTGTCAACCCCCTCAGTTGTCCAGGGCCCCTGGCTGTGTTTACGTTAGCCTGGGGAAGGTGGCTCCTTCTGGTTGGGATGTTTACTGGAATGTGTCCATTGTGGTGGCCAATGAGACTCTGAGTCATCAGGTTTGTTTGACTTGCCTTCTGGGGTGGGGGTGGCGGTTGGCGGGGGTGAGAATTCTGGAGGCCCTCCAGCGATTGTGAAGTCACTGGATCTAATGTGACCCATGCACTTCCCTGGCTCAAGTGGCCCCTGGAGATAAAGTCAATGCCAAGACTACCATGCCCGTCTGCAATGCCTGTCTGTCTCTTAGGGCACTCTGTCCCTGAGGGCAAGCTTTGAATCCCTCACTGTTACCTGGTTACTAATTGTCTAAGCTAAATAACTAAGTCTTACCTAAAGAAACTCAAGAATGTCGGCAATGTTTGTAATTGTAAAAGTAAAAAGTAACCCCAGCTTTCACGACTCTAACTTGTAAGGTGTCTCCTCTTGACACACATGATGATGTATTTTGGTTGTCCCAACCCCCACAACCACACAGAGGGTGATGGTTACCCACTCCGATCCTTGAGGGGACATGATGCATCCAAAACCACCCCACCACTACCACCCAGGTGGCTTGTGTAGAACTGCTTCGTCAGGCCAGAGACTTAGAGTCCTTTTTTATAAGGCCTATATTCACACACTGGTGGAAGTGGAAGCCATGCAAGGTGCCAACCTGCCACCAGAAGTAAATTGAGCTTCAATATCTTGCTCACAGAGAATTTAATGGGGTCGGTTGGAGCGGAGCTCGAACCTGTAACCGTCCACTTCCCTAACCACACCTCTACCATCTGCAACACCAGCTGTATGTCCGCACTGGATGTAATAGAATTTAAACAAAGTTAACTTGTTCTCCGTTAAGAGAAGCCTTTAATCAAGATACAGTATCTGTAATTCTCCAAGATATCTGTTGATTCTAAGATATCTGTCTATTTCTAACCAATTGTAAATGTTTGGTTAACATCTCAGCTGATTAAATTCTTAGCAGATAAAACTTAGTGATTATCAAATCATTGACTGACTGATACAATACAGCAGCACCTTCACATTCATGTGTTTGACTACGCAGACACTGAAAACTATGCAACTCAAAGTATCCAATTTGGCAAATTCTGAAAATGGTCCTGTTAAATGTAGCAGAACTGCATAAACAGGATCATCTCTTTATTGAAGTCGTCAAAATGAGGAGCCACTAATGTCCTCATCAGATTTGGGAGAGTAACCCATCTTGGAATACGATACAGGGTTAGCATTTCCTCTTCACTCTAACCCCTCCCCGTTCACACGTAAACAACCTCCACCCTACTCGGCTCCGTCCACCCAGCATGCCTTTGCAGGGTGGAGATAGAGGCCGGAGGTTTGGACGAGTGGGTGAGATCCGTCCCCACTGTCTAGACAGGAAGTGATGCGCAAGACGGGAGATTCTAATTAGGCCCTGATTAAAGATAGCACTCGCTATCTACATCAAAGCTGGGCAAGTCTCCCCCCGATGGGGCCCAGAATGTAAACACTGGAAGATGCAACTAACAAGATAGAGACTAGAGGCGGGGGTTCTTTCGGTGGGAAATGCCTCTCTGATTGGGTGACCTTGTGCTCTGCCTCCATTCACGGCCAATCACAAGAAGGCAGAGACATTGTGGAGCGTGGAAGTGTGGGAGGATGTTAGGCTTTGATCTGCCTATGTCCCTAGCCAAAGTGGATTATTCCCCCATTAGCAATCGGTGTAGTCTGAAAGTTTCTCCTAGTAGCGGTTGCTTTTGGATTAGGATGTTACTTGCTGCTATACGCATACAATGCAGAGCTTTTGCGTAACCGAATGGAGGACCATGTTTTGTCCTCCAAGGAACCAGCAAGGGATAATTTTCTAGAGTTATGCTTTCTGAAAAGGTAACACACCCTGTGATAAGGCTTGTACAGTACGTGAGCAGCTTTTTGAGTTTTGTTCTAGTGCAAGGGCCACTATTTACCCCAAATTCATCCCATAATGAGTCAATTAACCAAATGTGGCCCATAATAAGTAAATTCACCATAAAATGAGTAAAAAATAACTCCCAAGACTTGCCTGTCTACCTTTAAGGTAACATTGTCTTTCACAGCCTTGTGTTTCGTATCGGTTGTTTTGAAACTTGCCTACTGACCTATGCATTTTATCCTGTGCTCTAGATTAGCTGTCATGGCTGACAGAGGAATGAGTTCTGTATTTACATGAATGCATTTAGCAGATGCTTTTGTGTTCATTAGTGTGCATTAGTACCAATCCATTCTTGTTAGAGACCAAAGGTCTTATCATACGTCCTTTAAAAAGTGATAAAACAGTCATTAAGGTCTAATTGTGAATTATTCTCAAAGTATAATAACATTCAGGTCTTGTATCTTTATGTGCATGAAACCCATTAATGGTTCAGCCTCTATTAAAAAAGGTGTTATAGATTTGTTTAATAGGTGCTGGGGAACCCTGATATGGGAGTCATGACCAAGCTGATGGGATTGTCCTTGAAGACCTCTTCACAACGTCCTTACTGTAGTGGGACAGTGGTCCCACTGTTGTTCAGGTTAGGGTCACAACCCCGTCGCAATAATCCTTTAATAGGCCGAAAAACAGGAAGTAGACCCGCAATATCTATGGAGTGGTTTCCTGTTGGAACTAAATCCATTTGTGGCGGGCACTGTCCCAAGCCCAACCCTACAATGCCAAGAGACACATTTGTTTGTGTGTGTTTGTGTGTGTGTGCAAATCCTGCTCTTTAAACGAAATTACATTTAAAAAGTAAACTCTTCGGGCATTATGTCTAATGATATGATATCTTGTAATGTGTTATATCTTGTGCTACACGTAAAAGTGTCTAAACTAAACATCTGTGGATTAGCAATTTGTAAATGTTCGAAGAGCAATCTCTTGCTGTTGTGTGTAAGTTCAGTTAGGTCCTGTCTTGATGTGTGTGATAATGTGACTGTGGCTATGTGTTTGTGTTTGTGTTTGAGAGAGGTAATGGTCCTACTAAACATACTCCCACCCAGATGGTCTCTCTGTCTGTCTGCCTGTCTGTCCGTCGATCTGTCTTGTTTTGTCCCTTCCTCTCTTTGTCTTGGCATAGAGGCATTGCCCCCCCTTCCCACCCCACCCCCTCCGGACTCCAGGCTCTTCATCATCCAGAGAGTGTTCTCTGGCTGTGTGTATGTGTGTGTGTGTGTGGAGGAAGCCTTAATTACTTATAATTCAACACACACATGCACTCAGGCTATTGCCCAGCATTCATGTGCTCTCTCTCCCTCTTTTTTCTCTCTTTCTCTCTGACATCTCCTCTCCTCTGTTCTCTCTCTCTCTCCCTCTCTGTCTTTTTCTATCTGTCTTTCTCTCTGACATCTCCTTTCCTCTGCTCTCTCTCTCTCTTTCTTTTTTTTCTCTCTTTTTCTCATTTGGTTTCTGTCCATCCTTCCAGTCTCAGTCCCCCTCTTTTCTTCTCTCCTTTAGTTTTTTTTCTCCATCTGTATTCCTCTCTTTTCTCTGCTCACGACAACGTGAAACGCTTGATTTACTTGTGTCAGGACAAGGACATCTGCCCATTAGTGAAGGGAATGACGTAGGTACCCCCTCCCTCCCTCCCTCCTCCTCCTCCTCTTCCTCCTCCTCTTCCTCCCCCTTCTCCAGCTCCTCCTCCTCCTCCTCCCACTCACAAATTGGGGTCGCCAACCTCCCTCACGCAAGCGAGTGACTCATCAGTGGGAGACCGTCTGTACCCCGTCTCGTCACACCCCCTCGTACACACATACACACACACACACACACACACACACCACAGTGGTACAGCCACCATCCTTCCGTCCCCACCCAAAATGACCACAGTTAACCTGACATTGTCTTTTCCATACAGTCACACCACCGTTTGCCAGGGTGAGAGAGAGAGAGAGAAAGAGACAGAGAATAATGGAATGGGATAAAGAGATGAATAATGACAGTAGAAGGCTACTGCAACAGTTGAGGATACAAGGGCCTCTGAATAAGGTGTGTGTGTGCGTGTGTGTGGGGGGGGGGGGGGCGTATTTTGTCCGACACTCCTGACCTTCAAAGCACATTAAGAGGTAGCAATGAAACTAGACTAACGTGGGAAGCCATGATTGCTACCGACACTACCAACGTAGAAAGCCATGAATGCTACTGACACTACCGTCGTAGAAAGCCGATTGCTACTGACACTACCAACGTAGAAAGCCATAATTGCCACCAACACTACCGACATGCGAAGCCATGATTGCTACCGACACTACCAATGTAGAAAGCCATGATTGCTAACAACACTACCGACGTAGAAAGCCATCATTGCTACCGACTCTGGCTATGCTTCGATGCCAAGCGGGTCTACGGGGTGAGGCCTGTAAGCGGGTCGGGTGTCAAGCCCTGATTCGATACAGTGCTGGTCCATTGGGTGAAATCTGGGGCTGGTTTCACTCGAATAGTTTAGATTGGTCTATGAGGCAAGATGGGTCTTGAATTTGAATAGACCAGTCTAATACAAGTAATAGTCGGGGTCTTAACTGCTTTGTGTAACAGTATTATATAGACAAGACCTGGGCATTTTACAGCACCACATGTGGCCCTTTAGGCATCCTTGTCCGGCCCGCATCCAGCCCGCCGTTATACTAGTCATAAACACTAAAGAACAAGTGTAAGCAATACAACTATGTTGCTTAATTTCAAAGTCAAATTATTTTATGGATGCACCTTCTGCATCTGTGTCTGTCTTTACTGTCACTGGTGATTATTTTCCTCTTCGACCTTTTACACCACAATTCATACATTTACATAAAAATTTACAGAATATTCTTATGCTTCTGATTACCTGATTACAGTAGCAGCTTATCACAATGGATTATGTATTGCTTTTTTCAGTAGTGAGAAAATTCACATTGAGAAGAATTAGTTCAAGTTATTGTTGGTTCAGCCCTAATAAACAGTTCAGATTTTTCATGTTGCCCCCGGGAGAAATGAATTGCCCACCCTTCATATAGACGTCTATGTAGAGCCTGACTATACAGTACCCTATATCTAAGTTATACTAGTCTATCTCTGCCCGATAACTACTGGATATAGTATGTTACAGTCTATAGCCTATATCTATATAGTCACAATCTATCTCTACCCTATTTCTAACTTATAGCTACAATCCATCTATATCCCTAAATCTAAGTTATAGTTACAGTCTATCTTTGAGAAAACAGTCCACTGAAGCAGGCTGGTCGGGCCCTGTCCCTGTCCAGCACTTCTATGTGTGGGAATGCAGAGGGGCAACCCAGATCAAAGCATCACATTCCCTTGTCCTTTTGAGACTTGTTTGGACTCAGGCACCACAGGGGGAATCGCCTAGAAGCCTGAGATAGACGCATTAGTGAGAGAGTTACAGAGAGAGTGCAAGGGAGTGTGTGTGTGTGTGTGTGTGTGTGTTTGAAAGTAATGTGGGAGAAATGTGTGTGTATCCATGTGTTTACGAGTTGGTGTGTGTGTGTGTGTGTGTTCCTGTATGACAGTGTCTAAGTGCATGTGTGTGTGACTTTATATGATGTGAATGTGTAATTATATGAGAAAGGTGTGTGTGTGTGTGTGTATGGGGATGACAATAGAGGAAGAATATGAGATATGTGTGTGTGCGTGTGTGTGCCTGTGTCAATGAGTAGATATACTGTATGAGTAAGTATGTGTGTGTGTGTGTGTGTATATATATGCAGGCATGTGTGTGTGCCTTTGTGTGTGTGTGAATGACTAAATGTATGTGTGTATGTGTGCATATGTGTGTGTGTGTGTGAGTGTGTACATGTTTGTATGTGCAGGCATGTGTGTGTTTGTGTGTGAATGAGTAGATATGAGAAAGTGTGTGTGTGTGTGTGTGTGTGTGTGTCTTCACTCTGGCATGGTCCCAATACACGTCTTCAGTCACTGCTTATTTACTGATGCTATCGGCAAGTCTCAATCTGGCTAAACACTGGCTTTTGAGATAACCAGCAGGCAGAATCTTCCTCTCTTCTCATCCCTAGTCACCAACCCCCCACCCTCCTCCATCCACCCCCAGCCTTACCACCACCACCTCCACCCTGCCCTCCAGGGTGGCTCTGGCCCCTGCCTGGCCCCTTCCCCAGGCCGTGACACTATAGACTGCCCCCTTCACCAGGAGCAGCTGGGCCAACGAATCTGAAGATTAGCTAGTGGTCTGTGAGCCCACATACATGTACACGTGCACTCATTTGCTAGCACTCAAACAAATAAAGATGTCCCACTCTAAGTCCCACATAGAGTCAATTTTATTACAGTATTTATGGTAGTTATTCACATACATAAAATGCACACATCAGACATATACATGGATTTCACTGCAACGTCAACGTCGTTGCACTGCGCAAGACCGGGGCAGAAAGCAGTGTATTTTTTGTTTTGAAACTGTGGAGGAAAGCAACATGACAAGAAGTTGTTGTGTAGTGAACTGTGCAAACAGAGTTCGAAATGGCATCAAAATGTTCAACATACGTAGGAAGAGGTATCCGTTTTAAGTAGCTTGCACCTTTAATGTCAAATATGTTTGTAGACAAAGGCTCAGATATGTAAAACTATGTTTGGGTATATGTTGAGTGGGTGTGTACAAGTCTTGGCTACAGATAAGGGATTAGTAGACTAACAACAGGAAATAAACAGTACATTTAAACTGGGCTTTCTCATGGTTATTCTATTACGATAGATGGCTTTCCGGCCACGCAGGCAGTTTGCGTACGCAGGCGCAGTGTTTGTAAACATGTAATCCATGTATAGAATCCAACTTATTATTATATTATTATTTTATCCAACATATATTTTTCTCCTATGTGCAATAAGGACTTGTGCAGTTCTTGGACACTCTGTAGAGTTGATATTCAAATGTAATTTTAAAAGTAATTTCTTTATTTGCAGCTTTCCCAAGGTTGAAAACTGACTTGTGTAGGAGATCTAAAACTACTATAACTGTTACACTATAACTGTTATAATGAGCGTTTCTCTGGGGCGCAAGGATTTTTATGTCTGTTTTTATTAAAGGTTACTCAACAAAACAACACCCAACAAAAGAACACCCACTCCCAATGGATTCATTATTAGCATTTAAACATCTTAAAACACGTTAAAAAAATCTGAAACATTAACCCTGCATAGAACCATATTGAGAGAAATTATAATTATTAGGCTAGATGTCGGCATAAATTGTGGCGGAACATAAACATAGGCTACACAACTGCTAAACAATGTGTGTACCAAATAAACTGTGTACTGAACAACATTTAATGGTTAAAAAATGGGCAAATTTGTTTCAAGGACCACAAAAGTTGGTGAGAATGAGAATAAGACAGGCAAACCAAAACCAAAAAGTCAACCAAAAAGAAAGTATGATGATGCATATCTTGCATTTGGATTCACAGTTGGGGATAAAGAGCGACCCATGCATGACCAAACGTTTGAGAGCCACTACCATAAATCAATGAATTCATCAGCTTTGTAAGACAAACTGCTGTTACTAGTCCTAAATAAATGGTAGCTATGGCCCAAGCCCACCAGTTAGTCACATATCCCTCATTGTCAGGCTAGGATTCCAGTAAAGTTTCATTTAAAAAATAATTTCTTTGTTTCATGTAAAAGCACACAAAGAAAGCCATCCCTGACTAATGTTACTGTTTCTTGGAATATCACACATACACACACACACACACACATGTTCTCCCACGTGTTCTTACATAGAACCGGGACCACTAGGTGGCCTAATGACCTTTAGCTCCAGAGATGGAGGTACGAGCAGGTGGGGGGAAGAAACAGACTTGCACCTGCAAACACACACACACACACACACACACACTGCTCTTCTCTGGTGAACGGCACATCTGGTGGATGGGGCAGGTCTCTGTGGCATTGCATTGCATAAATAACCCACTCAGTTATCTGTGACTGTTCTGTCCTTGTATTCTGCATGTGATGGATGGGGCCGTGTTTTCAGCGATGGTGCTTTATCACAGCCTCGCCGTTTGATCCCCACGGTAACATGACCCTTGCAGAGCGCTTTGTGACAGACACTTTCACGATCTCCCCAACCCTAATGAACTTGTGCGTGTGTGTGTGTGTGTGAGTTGTCAAAGAAGACGGGGTTATCCATTTTCAAGCACTGCACAGCCCCTCTCAGCCGGACCAGATGTCCATGCATAACTGGTATAAATACATCACATTCCAGAACACGCTGTAGAATGTTCCAGAACATGATCTAGACTGTGGATACTATATTAAACAGAGCATAGTTTTTTAGTTAAGATAAATCTTTATAAGCATTGTTTGTGAGTTTTGTGAGACGATTTGTTTGTTTACTTCCTTGATATGTTTGTTTGTGTTGTGAAAATAGACCCCGAAGCAAAAGGACAGCTGTGCTGGTGTATAAACCTGAAGACAGAACAGTGAGGAAACACAGTTTGAACTTCATAATTTTTCCAGGATGCTCACATCGTCTGTCCTTTGGGAGCAATATACAGTAATTTATTAAATTGTATCGATTTCTCCTCTGTCAACAATTGCTTGTCATTGATTTTTGTGTCATCTTCTTCCAAGACTGTGTGATTTAGAGAAGGAGACAGATCTAGAGGAGTTATGAGAGAGAGAGAGAGAGAGAGAGAGTGAGAGAAACATGCTCCTGTTTCTCCTAACAATGACTTCCCACAATCCTCAGTATAGTGGCAGAGGTATCCGTGGTAAGTCCCTGGATAGGGCAGTTGGGACAGAGGACACCAAGGTCCTGAATGAGCTATTCCTGAGAGTATTGAACACACAGCCATCTGGCCCTAGTAACAGTGATGCTGCACACTTCATTCTTCTTTTTTTCCTTTTGTCCTTCATTCATCTTCTTCCTTCTGGTTCCTGTTTGGTGTCCTTTTCATGTAGCCTGTTGTGTTGTTTGGACTGAAATAAAACAGTGCTTTAATTGAAAAAGGCATTTATAAGGCTCTAAGGCCCACTATGCAACATTTTTCATTTAATTAATATGTTTCATACTGTTTAGGATACTAAAATGAGTCATTACACGGCGAACGAACGGTGCAGAATGCGCCACTGTGGCCTATAGCGGTACAGCACTTGCAATGGTCAGCAGCGCGGACCCCCTCCAATAGAATGCAGAATAGAATTTTTTTTATTGACTTTCATTCTTTCATTGTTTTAAAAATTGCTCTAAAACTGATTTCAACAATATTGTGGATGTTGTTCATAATAAACAGATATTTATTTGTTGTTGGGTTATCATTCTTAGACTCAAGTCAGTTTCAAGTCTCAACACTCAATTCCAAATCTGTTTCCAAGTCAGGAGTCAATTCCCATGTTATGACCGAGTAGGTCAACTCAAAGTCGTTTTTTTTGGAATCACAAGCTAGTCATTGTAAAGTCCTTTGTCCCAATCACATTTTTAACATTCTGACCATAATTCCATCACTTTTTATTTTACTTTAGTGGCAACATAAAGAACCGATGTTTGAAGACACAGAATACGTCAAAACCTTAGGCCTTTTTGATGGCACTAAAGTAAAATAAAAATGTTTTTATGTTTTTTAATGTTTTAATCTTTATATCAGTTATGCTTTGGTGAACATCTCCTTTGCCTTTGATTGGTCTTCTCCCGTTTGAATTGCAGGAGCGCGCCTTTCCTTACCACATAATTTGATCATTTTAGAGAAGTGAAGGTTTTTGGATCACCTATGCTAATGCTAATTATGCTAATGGCTGACTCGTGTGGCCTACAGATCAAAGCTCCACCTACAGTCTAGAGATGTACTGCACTTCCTGGTACTTCACCATCCCGTGAGAACACGGCTAAATATGTCATTTACACCTAAGACAGGTCAAGTCATTACAAGCCAATCTGGCCAAGGCGAAGTCAAAGTCAAAGTGGAGTTGCAAGTCATGCCTAATTTCAAATCTGAAGTCGTTAAAATCATGACTCAAGTCCAAGTCATGACTCAGAGTCCCGTCTTTGACTTTAACAACAGGGCACACAGACATATATTTCTCACATGCAAGCTCTCTCTCTCTCTCTCTCTCTCTCACTCACTCACACACATACACACACACAGTTTGAAACAGATACAACACATTTCAACATTTGCTTTTCTCATGAACATCTGCTATCTGCCTCCCTGTGTGTGTCTCTCATCTGTTCTCATGTCAGCCCTCCCCTCATGCACACACACACACACACACGTTCACATAACCCCTGTATTCTGTACTAAACCCCTCACACATTGCGACGGCAACAGTCAAGACATGGTCACATCCAGCTGCAGGTGCTTTTGTTTGGATTTCCAAGACTTCATTTTTTTGTTCACTCCCTTGTTCTTTCTTTTTTCTTCGTTCTCCCCCCCAACCCCCCACTCGGCACCCCATCCCCCCCTCCTCCCCACCACCAAAAGAATTCCAGTGCTTTCTTTTGGAGAGGGGTGTTGGTGGGGTGGGGGTGTTGGTTTGGGGGGACTGGCTCTTATTTATTTATTTCAGATGGTCAGCGACCTCGACAGGTTTATACGAACGAGAGGAGTTCGCTTCCTGTTATTTCTTAACCTCCCCCTCTTTTAGCCCCTTCCCCCCCAACCCCCCACTCCACCCCACCCCTCCCTACCCCCACCCCTGCCCAAACTCCTTCCATTCCCATCTACACCCCTAAGGTCCCCAGTCGTAATGTGTAATGTACACCCACGGACCCTGCTAGCCTGTGCCTGCCTCAGTGTGCTCCAGTGCGCTTCAGGCCTATAGCCCCTTATACAGCTAGTTTATATGGTTTGAGTGGCTGATATCTAAAGGCTCTGGATTGGCCTCACTGCTGTGCACTAATTGAGAAGTTTATGAGACTGCTGAAACAGCAAACCAGATGGGG
>JAGFZM010000164.1:360809-372434 GCA_017657215.1 Limnothrissa miodon | reverse complement strand
CATCGCTTAGAGCACCTTTAAGTAAAAAAAAAAAAAAAAAATGCATCTGCCCTGACCTGTACTCCTTCAGTCTGAAAAGCATCAAGACCTTGTAGGTACAGATCATCCCTAGCAGGATGTCTGATCTTGACTGGAGGATGTGCACCATTCCCATTAACACAAGTGAAACAGGCATTGGCATCACATCCGTTATCCAACAGGAGCTTGAACATGAGTCTGTACCTCATGCAGAACAGGAAGGCCCCTGGGAAGGTGGTTGGGTGTGTTGGCATGCAGGCGTTCACATTTGCCCCGTATTCAATCAGCAAAGAGGCCATGTCCACGTTGGCCTTTCTCGCAGCAATTAGGAGAGGGTTGAAGACGTCCACATTAGGATTAGCCCCAGCTTCCAACAGCATGGAAGCCGCGTCTATGTTGCTGCTGCGCACAGAGAAGTAAAGCACTGTGCTGCGACGGTCCTCATACATTTTGGAATAGTCTGGCGACAGTAGGATGTTGACATCAAAGCCCGCCTCGATGAGAATCTTCAAAACTGCGTCTCTGTTGCGCTCTGCTGCAAGGTGGAGTGGGCTGATGTCAGCACGTTTAATAGCTGCTCTACTGGTGTGCGGAAGCAGTAGAGACACAACTCTGCCCAGAGGGAGAACATTGAGAGAACATTATCTGAGGAAGTTTGCAGCACAGAAATAATAACAATATTTTTACCTATTAGCTACATTTCTGATGGTTTCCAGAACAACTATTCCATATATCAGACATTTACATTCCATATATCAGACACATACCTGTTTCGTCTCTGTGCACGCCATCGCTCTGGCGCGCAATGCTACTTTTTTAGCATTTAGCTCAACCCAGTTCATTCAGCTCATCCAAACAGCGCTGGAGTTAGAATCGTCCAAGCGCATCCACGTCTTTTCTATTTATACATGGGTACTCAAATAGTTACCTATGATGGTTGTGGAAAATGAAACGGAGCGATTTTCTGAGCAGATAACAAAGAGAACTATGTATGGTGGAGAAACACTTGGTAGCCCTTTGGCGTCAGCGCAGTAACATCCTTGGAGGAGACGAGTTTTCAGGAGTGAGGATGTTATTGCGCCAACGACGAAGGGCTCCCAAATGTTCTTCCGCCATACACAGTTCTCTTTGTTAGCGATTGCGTGCGCGCTCAGAGACGAAACGGGTATGTATCAACTTGTCTAAATTAGGGGAAGCACATATTTCAATATTGAAATACGGTGGCATGTGGCTTTAAAACAATTAACTGCTGTCTTTGGCAGAACTGCCAAGTTTGAACTTATACAGTAATAGTAATATAAGTATACATGAACTTACTAACATCTTGTTACCACTTACCCCACATGTCCATTCTTTGCTGCAACATGAAGAGCGGTCAGTCCAGCTTTAGTTGTTTTGTTTATATTTACTCTCTTAGACACAAGTAGCTTCATCACATCTTCATGACCATTTTTAGATGCTTCATACAAAGCTGTTGCCCCATCATTAGCATGACTGTCAATATCTCCCCCTAGGAGTGGTGGTTTGTAAAATATAAATGAATGAAAAGGAATGCAGAAAGTAACTGCATCAGTATATTACTGTAAAGCAAAGACAGTTGAGAGAATCACAATCCAAAAGCATTAACATTGTCTACATGGGCAGCCCCAGAAAGGGAACAAGTGGCTCAGAAGCTTGGTAAAACTCACCATATCTAAGGAGCAAACTCAGTATGTCCGTGACACCAATCTGGGCAGCTGTGAACACTGGATCAATTCCATAAGCATTTTTGGCCCCTGTCTTAGCTCCAGCATCCACTAGTAGTTTACACATGTTGATATTTCTGTTTCCAATTGCTTCATGTAAAGGCGTCATACCTTTTGCATTGCCTTTAGAAGGATTACCTCCAGATTTCAGAAGAAGCTTCACCATTTCCTCATTATCCTTGTCACAAGCTGGAAGCAACAGAAAGACATGATGTCAGCAGTCATCTTTAGTTCCTGGTGAGGCCTTCAGAGTTTTAGATAGGCTTAATAGCAGAAAACAGCAGAATTGCACTTATTCTTCCTTTAAAGAGATATCCTAATATTTCAGCCCATAACCCTGTTGTTTGAGGCCACAGACTGCTGTTGGGAAAATCTGAATAAGAGAGGTTGGTACAGCATTGTACCACTGGCAGCTAATGCTAACTGATGCAAGACAAATGAAATTGAAAGTTTTCTTATTAAGCATACAAATGCTAGTTTGCTATTTAGGTGGTACCAAATTGTTTCAGTTTTTCCAATGGACAGGTAGCCTGACAAGCTAAACTATAACTATATGGAAAGTCTGTGAAAGGCTGTGACTTATGGACCAGGCTAACGGACAGCACTTGTTGACCACAAACAATTGGGTTTTTGAATAAGATGCATTGGACCAACTTTATACCTGAAAATACTAACCTATGTATGTTAACTACAGGTTTGATACCTTTGTAGAGAGCGGTTTCTCCTGATCTGTCTGGTATGTTGGGATCTCCTCCGACTGAGATCAGAAACTGAGCACATAAAAGGTGTTTTTGAACAACAGCCAATAGCAGAGGAGTTTGTTTTTTTGTTGGTGCACTGGTTAATTAGGCCTAGTACAGGAAAAGCTATAATTCGCAAGGACAGAGAAATGCGGAAAAAAAGTTAGGCCTACCAAAACACTGCCAGTAATAATGTAATTGTATATGGCAGTGAGAGACATGGATAGCATACAAATTTGATCATTTTGACAATTTAAAATAAATAGTTTTTCAGTCGTACCTTTTATAAGCACAGTTAAACAGTCCAGAGAACCTGCATATGCAGCTTCATGCAAATGTATCCATCCTTCTTTGTTTGGTTGATTCAGGCTGTCAGCCTCCGTTGTCTTAATAATTCTTTGCACTGTTACATCGTCATTCTTCTGGATGGCAGAATTTAAATCAGATAGTTCTCTGCAATGAAGTAAAGATATTTTTATTTAATTAGCCTGTCACCAAAACGTTTAAGATATCAGGGACTAAACATAGTGGACTTGCAAGAAGAGGGATCCTTACTCCACAGGTTTAACAACATCCTTGCTGAATTGTTTTCTCTTTCTGAAAGCCAGTATCACTTCTCTTTCACCACTAAAACAATGTTGACTCTCCATTTCACCACTGGCACTCACTGTAAGCGGACAGGACAACAGAAATGGTGCACAGTGCAGAGTAAGTGAAGTTTAAACTAAGACGAATTAACAACAGTAAAAATGTCTGTTGTCATTTGCCCTTGGTGTTATTATGATTTGTAGAAGTGTATCCATTCGAACAGTTTGAACTGCTAACAATCTTTTTTGCACACAACACACTAGCAAAGTTTCACCTGCTGGGACTGAATGTCTCGGGTGGTTTGTCATGGGGAGGAACATTGGTTGAGTGCATGTCAGCTTGTGTCCTTGCTGCAGATTGACTTTGATGTGCAGGTTGAGAAGAACTGTAGGCATCTGTAGGCACTGTTAGGCTTCGTTCAATGGCCAGCTGTATCAGCTCTTCTTCCGACAAGTGACCATAGACACTATAGTCTTCAAAATCAGTGGGTGTTTGCCTGCTTACACTAGCAGCTGCCATTATGAACTACAAGGAAGGGGTAAAAAAAAAAAAACACAACAAACACGGTTCTGACTTAAGTATACTATATTTGCAGACTTGTTTTGCCTGAATAAATACTATTTTAGCCCTATTTTAGTCCACAACAACATCAGCATCCAAATAGTTTGCTGGAGCAAGCACACTGCATGCCTTGCCTGCGATCTGTTACCATGCGCATACACCACTCTACAATGACAAATAATCCTGGCAAAGGCAAAGTGTAGGCTGCCCTACACGAATATCATACAGTATGCACTTCAAATTAGTTTTATTTAATTATTTTATTGAAATATTTCATATTTTCTGCTGAAAGCTGCATCAAGTCAATAATAAGGTATGATTTATCTTAGGGAGAAAGAACATTTCCATTTTTTTAGTAATCAAGATAATTTCAAAAATATACATTTTTAAATTTCATATTAATGTTCATTTTTCAAAGAGAACAGCAAACAGACCACTCACCAAACTAGAAATTCCTTCCTGTGCTTTGGGATTTTAATGCCCTTTCGATCCCTTTCCTTGTTAAGCTTGTCTGTCTGCTATTTCCTTGTGTCTCTCTGGACTTCAGAAATGATTTCAAGGGGTCAGTTGATTTTGGGTTAACAGACATATGACCCTTGTTCGGTTTGCCAACAATGGAGAAGATCTGGCTTGCCAATGGAATGCTGGCTTGGCACTAGCCTATAGTGTTTTATAGCTGCACACAGCCATAACTCTCTGTGATGACACGAGAAGAGTCTGACCACACACCTGACTGTGGTGACAGTAAATAGCAAAAGCAGTGCAATCTCAAAGGTCAAATTCCAAATAATGATATGCATGTTGAAATTTTAGATGGTAATACACAATTACATGTTAATAATGTTAACTGCTTGAAGAACAATTTCATAGTCAAATTCCACAAATATAATGTCTAATAGATAACCTATATCCTAAATACTGTACATAACATACATGCATAACACAATAAACTCTTGTTCATAGGACAACAGAGGCTGTTGAAAGTAGTCTGGATGTTCTGGTGTAAAAAAAAAAAAACACAAGACACTGCTTTCACTTTCACTTTCTCATTGGCTGAACCAATGCCCCCTCTCACTGGCATGACGCCAATTATGAAGTCGACAGAATCAGCCAAATATCAGGCCAGTTAAGTCTTTGAGGGTCATGAGAGTTCTGTCTGAATACCAGTATTTCTGTTGTAGGTAGACCAGGCCTCCCGATGTAGCTTTAATGAGTAGTGCAGACCAAGCCTCCAGAGCTCCCATTACAGATTTTAAAAAAGCAACAACATTGTGCTTTCTCACCAATCCATGTACATTTACTTGCAAACCACAGAACAGGAACTAGTGATAAATCAATTTTGTCTTCACCATCATGCTGTTTCAGATCCTGTAAGTGGAATAATCATGGCCACTTTTTCTAAAGCATATGCACACTGGTTCTGACAGCATTGTGGAGCACTTTTGAATTCAACTATGTCATGTGCCTTCACACATCAGTGACATACAGCAGGCAGTTTCTAAACCCCTCCCCTACCTCACTTAAATCATTTTATCACATCTTGATGTTTGTTGTGATTGGTGATTGATATTTCACTAAATAACACACAGTAGGCAGACAGCACTCTTGCTGCACGTTTGTTCTTTACTCTGCTCAACAAGGAACTCATCCAGATATCCCAGCATTCCCTAGCTAGGCTGAGATTATTGGTCTACGGCACAACCTATTAACCAAAATACTTAAACTCAAAAGTCACATCACCCCCCTTTTTAAATGAAAGTACTCTTCTGCTACACTAATACTCAACTTAAATGATCTGTGCCTTATTACTCAAACCTGAAAGTGTAACAAACATTTTCATAAACAGAAAAACCAGCATGATCTTTTTTTTTTTTTTTAATTGTGCTAAACAGTGTTAGTCAAAATCAGTACATCACCTAATTTGCAAATAACAGATCTACGTGTTAGGGGTCATAGCGTTCACGTGGCTTTCTCTCTCGAGCTGAGTGGCATAAGCTTTGGGATGAGGTTGGTACCTCCTCACTGTCCCTGTGCACAGCATCAGCATCTGCTGACATGTTATCTTGGATCACACTGGGCTGGGCTGATGTGTCAGAAGTTGGACAGTCAGTATTCAGATCCAGTCCATCAGTGATCTCAACTGATCACCATGTCTCCTGTAGATGATATCTGTGTCTGTCTCTTGAACTTTATAGGACACTGGTCCCGTTTGCTCCACTATTACTCCCGGAATCCATTTCTCTCTTCCCCCCGCCGTATTTGCAAATACACTGGGTCATCCTGGCAAAAAGATCTGTTCACAGCTCGCTGGTCATGGTAAAACTTCTGCATGTGCTGTTTCTTGCGAACTGTGACTGCGGTGTCAGGATGGATCAGGTCCAGGCGGGTGCACATATGCCTGTTCAAGTCTGCGGGTGACTGCCCTGTAGTGCAATTTGGAGTACAACGGTGCTGCATCAGGAACACAGAGATCTTGTCCTCTATATCCATTGTAGTCCGCCCCAGCTTTTTAATTCCATTTTCAAATGTCTGCACATACCTTTCGGCAAGACCATTACTGGCAGGATGACGAGGGGCGCTGGTCGAGTGCAGAATTCCACCATCTTAAATTCTTTAGACGTGAATTGTGTTCCGTTGTCTGTGACAACATGTTCAGGAAGACCGTATGCTGCAAATAGTATCCGTAGTCTTGTGATGGTGGCTTTCGAGATGATGTTGGGCATTCTGAACACCTCCAGCCACTTGGAATATGCATCCACCACTATCATGAAAGAGTGACCTAGGAATGGACCGGCAAAGTCTATATATAGTCTTTTCCAACTCTGGCCCGGAAACTCCCATGGGTGTAATGGCACCTGTCGAGGCATCTGCTGTTCTATTTGGCAAGACTCACAAACTTTGCAGACCTGCTCTAGAGCCACATCAATCTTGGGCCACCACACATACTTGCGTGCGAGGGCTTTCATCTTCACAACCCCCTGATGACCAGAATGTAACTCTTCTAACACAATTTTCCTCTGTTTCTCAGGTAAAACTACCCGGGTGCCCCAAAGGACACATCCACATTCAACAGATAGTTCACATCTGCGCGTGTGGAAGGCTTTTAGGCTTGTATCTACATGATTAGGCCAACCATTCATGATGAACTCAAGAACTTTGGACAGTATGTTGTCTGTACGTGTAGTAGGGCTGTCACTTTTGTGAAAAAATCCCGTTCGATTGTTGAGACATAAGTGTTCATGGAATCGATTGTAAAATCGATTTTTCATGTCCAAAAACGTCTCCATTTTAACCCCAAATATAGGCCAATCCACGGACAACTAACAGACATTAGGATGAATATAAAGAGGGCACTTGAGACGCACAAGTCAGCAATATTCCTGACGATTTATTGGTGTAAAGTTCTTTGCATAATGACATGTAACATTCTCGAAAAACAATAAGCAGTGTGGACTGCCATAAAATATTAGGCTACTGCAGGCTTCAATAGCTTAAAAATATATAAACAAATTTCGCCTAGGCGATTGTAGCCCATGAGAAGAAGAGGCTGCAAATAGTGCTGGGCGATACAGCAAAATCTGATATCGATCCGATACCAAGTAAATACTTGGTCAGTATCACCGATATCGATACCGATACGATACTTATTACACTTAAAAATGGAGCACAATTTATTTTATATAAATGAGTAGGCCTTTGTTTGACAAAGATAAGGTGGAGGCCTGTTTTAGTAGCCTATACTTTCTTTCCTTGGGATTTGAACAAATAAAACGTAAAATTCACTGAAGGACTTCATGTATGCCAACCAACTTTGTCATGACAAAACATGGCATTTGTATTGCCAAAGCAGTCAAAACACAGTCCTAGATCTAAACTTAGGCTAGGTAAGAGGGTAAAATAACATCTGTCGCAGTAGCCTATACAACAGGACTGCATTTATGACTTAGGCTAATCTCCCAAATTATTTAACGTAATTCAATGCATTACAACTGATCAAAAAACTTTAAATGGACTTACTTGAGAACTGACCGTGTGTTTTTTAATTGAACGTAACCGACACTTACGCTAGGCAGGCGTAGTCTATTATAAAACGTGCAAATAAGGCTAGGCCTATTACAAATTAATCGACAGGAAAACAAGTCGCTCAACATTTTCGGGGTCCAGAGCAGGGCGTTTTTTTATTCACTATATGTCCAGCTGTTGAGAAGATGCGCTCCAACCGCACTGATGTCCCAGGGACACTCAGGTACTTCATTGCCAGCTGCGCAAGGTGGGGGTATTTCGTACTTCCAATCTTCCACCACAAAAGCGGGTCTGGCAACGGTGGCTCTTTTTCATAAGTCATCATCTCCTGTAAGAGGTCGCTTTCGATGTCATTCACTCTTTCGTAGCTCCTTGTGTTAATGTCTCCAACCAGATCCCCCATTGCTGTTAAGGCCGTCTTATCCCTGCTTGATCCCGAGCTGCATGGCTCCACGGGTTCGTCATTGTCGCCAGACTGCTGTGCCAATTCATCTCTAATGTTTGCGTGCACTTGTTGCTTCTGTTCCTCTGACAAATGGGAATTAAAAAATGAAATCGAGGATCCAAGTAAGCAGCTTTATTCAAAAGCATAAATGACGCTTCATTTTTGGGGTCATAGCGTTTGTTCAAGTCTGCCTCGATTTTAGTGGCCATTTCCCTCAAGCAAGAACTCCCGTCTGACTCTGTCCTGATTTTTTCAACTTGAGACAAAAGTACATGGTGCAAGGGCACAGCTGCCACTGCTGCTTGTTGCTCAGATGCCCTACAAATCATATTGTAGGTAGAGTTCCATCTTGTCACACAATCATTAATCAGCGTCTCTGGCTTTAGGCCTAGCACATGCTGCTTATCCTCCAAGAGGCTGCTGTCTGTGGTGGATCTGTGAAAATGAGGCCGTTTTTCTTAGCCTAGCAAGAGTTGTGTCTATGGCTCTGACATCTAACCCCTTGCGTACAGCCAGGTTGATTGTGTGGGCCAGACACGGGATGTTAACAGCACCCAGGTGCTACTCCACCGCATTGACATAATTAAGTGCATTATCGGTAGTTACTGCAACAACTGATTCAGGCTGTATAGCGAAATCCCTCAATATGCCTGCAATGTGACATTCTCTGCTGGATGGCTACCTCTCAGCTGCTTTGTTTGCAGTACAAAATCGTGGAGTTCCCAAGTGTCTGAAATGACGTGCGCTGTCACTGTGACATAGGCCTCTGTAGAAAGGGAACTCCATCCATCGGTAGTTAGAGCAACGTTTTTGCCACTCAAAATCTGCTGCATGTTTCCGCGACTAGTGTCATATATTTTTGCAGTCTTCTTAGTTAGTGTGGTTCGGCTAGGTATAATGTATCTCAGCTCAAGTTCATGAATAATATCAATGAAACCTCCACCCTCCACTACGCTAATTGGCCGCACGTCTTGACAAATTAACTTTGCGAGCTTCGAGGTTATAACCTCTTTCCGTGCAGCAGGTAGAGGTGCAGACGGGGGGAAAAAGTGTGTCAGTCTTGGCTGTTTAGTAGGTGGCTCTAGCTCTACTGGGTCCAGGTCTTTGTATTCATTGTGTCCATGTATGAATATGCCCCCGCATATTTGTAGTGCTGCTGTGATATGGGAACTCACGATCGCAGAGTTTACATAGCACTTTGTCCTTCTTCACTGTTTGACCTATAGTCCAAAACCCAAAGTGCTTCTATATCGTACTCCTACAATGATTAGGGGTTTTCACTTGTGGCACAGGGTTATCGCCGTTGTCCTCCATTTTATTTTTGCAAAACACCAACAACAGAGCTGATTAGGCGCGTGGGAAAATTGGTGGGATGTTTTTTTATCTTTCGCAACGCCCACTGCACTTTCGGAATTCTTTATTTTATTTTTCTGCTTGTTTGTGTACATCTGTCTTTTTTTTTATTTGAATTTGTTTAATTTGTTAAAAATATTAGTGTAGCATACATATTTGGTTAAAATCGATTCCCTATTTTCGTTTTCGATACTTCTGTTCACTGGTTCAATCGATTGTGCAATCGATTTTCGAACGTAAAGTGACAGCCCTAACGCGTAGCACGTGCTACTTGATCGGCATTCAATGGTGACAGCTCTAGATGTTCTGTTAGCAGTGCATGAATGCTCTCAGATAAGGCTGCTGTCCCTGCATCACTCAATTCTGGCAAGGGGACTCTCGAAAGTCCATCTGCATTGCTGTGTTTTTCCGATGCACAGTACTCAATGGTATAATCATAAGCAGACAGTATAATTGCCCATCTTTGAATTTGAGCTGTGGCCATCGTGGGTAGACATTTGTGCTCCCCAAAAAGGGTCAGCAAGGGCTTATGATCAGTCACTAGCTTAAATTTCCTCCCCCATAAATACTGGTGAAACTTTTTAACACCAAATATCAATGACAGTCCCTCTTTCAATTTGAGAATAGTTCTTCTCAGCAGGGGCCAGTGTCCGCAATATGCAATCGGCGTCTTTTCTCCTGATGGCATTTCATGTATTCTATAGGCTGACGAATCACAAGCTAGTGTTAGGGGCAAGTCTGGATCGTAGTGTACCAGAACCTTGTCACTCGTTAATAACTCCTTGCACTGTTCAAAAGCCTTTTGCTCTGGTCTCTCCCTCTCCCACTCTACCTGATCTTTTAACAGTGTATAGAGAGGAGCCAGCACCGTGCTTTTGTTTGGCATGAATCATCCATAGTAATTTACTAGCCCCAAAAAGGCTCTCAGCTCTTTCCCAGATGAGGGCGCAGGTGCATCCTTGATTGCCTTTACCTTGTCTGGAGACAGATGAATACCTTGGCTGTTCAACACATGACCTAGATGTTCAATCTGCTTTTTCCCAAAGTCACATTTGGATTTCTTCACCCTTAAGCCACATTCTTGGAGTCTCTGTAACACCCTTTGTAGCTTTTGCAAATGGTCATGTTCGGTTCGTCCAGTTATCAGCAAGTCATCTAAATAAACAACTATATCCAGAGGTTTCATGAGGTTCTGCATTATGCGTTGGAAAATGGAGGGGGTGGAGCTAACCCCAAACGCTAGCCTATTATACATGAATAGACCCCAATGCGTGTTGATGGTCAGTAGCTTCTTTGACTCATCCTCCAGAAGGACTTGCTGATACGCTGAGGCAAGGTCAATCTTTGAGAATATTTTCCCTCCACATCAGCTCCTCAATTCGGAGCAGTGGGTAGGTCTCAGCAGCGACAGCTTAATTAACAGTTAATTTGTAATCTCCACACAAACGAATAGTGTCTCTTTTCACTACTGGTACCACCGGTGCAGCCCACTCTCTGTATTTAACCGGTGTGATTATGCCTGCCTTCTCCAATCTGTCTAGTTCTGTATCTACCCTGGACTTCATTGCAAAAGGCAGAGGACGGCTCTTGCAAAACCTTGGGTTGACTTCTGGGTTTACGAGAATTTTGGCTTTGACACTGCGCAGAGTGCCTAATTCGTCCTTAAACACCTCTGTGTGTAACTGCAGCACTTCCTCTATTGATTTTGGTTCATGCGTCTCACTTACATGTTCAATTTCTTTTCTGTCCAATGTTAGCTTTTGCAACTGTTGTGTCCAATGTAAAACGCATTCAAGTTCCAAATGACAAAGAGACGGAGCTGTCAGATGCTGGTCAACGTGCGGCTTTATTGAACAGAGTTGTGTTCATGAAGCAACCTCCCTTCTTAAAAATTACAGTCCTTTATATACCTCTTTTCACAGTCCTTTCTTCACAGCCTCCTCTCTATCTGATCTCCTGACTTGTTATTCCTTCACTCCCGCCTTGTGACTTATCTCATCTCATGTCCCACCTGACTAACCTTCCTTGTATTTGTTTATTCATTTCTACTACCCCCAAGCTATCTTACTTGTTACTTTGGTCAGTTTACGATCCCTGCTGACTACCTACATCTGTGTGTGTGTGTGTGTGTGTGTGTGTGTGTGTGTGTGTG
>JAGFZM010000164.1:344878-360799 GCA_017657215.1 Limnothrissa miodon | reverse complement strand
TGTGTGTGTGTGTGTGTGTGTGTGTGTGTGTGTGTGTGTGGAGGCATTTGGGTTAACCTAAAGCCTTTGATTTATGTTTGAGGTACAAATGAAAGATTTACCGTTAGGCTGCAACACACAAATCTTGTTTAAGATTGCAAAAAAACTTATTACTAAATGCTCTGTGATATATTTCACTAAATAACAAACAGTAGGCAGACTGCACTGTTGCTGCACGTTCGTTCTTTACTCTGCTCAACAAGGAACTCATACAGATATCCCAGCATTCCCTAGCTAGGCTCAGATTATTGGTCTACGGCACAACCTAGTAACCAAAATACTTAAACTCATTTGTTATTTCTATTTTGCAATTTCATAAACAATGAGCTGATTTTAAATCAAGAGATGGAAATTTCAACCATTTCATATTAGACTGTTAGAGGCCTATACCATAGGCACAATTTCACCATGCCAAAGTATAATACTGTTTTTTTTTTTTTTTTCATTCATATCATTCAGCCCTACCCACCACTTCCTCCCCATACATACAGGCTATACTGGCCTGGATACACCTTGAACATTCAATCTCACTCTCAATCTGGGATGAAGAAAGAGTATATTTTGGGTTTAGTGTCTGTGACTAATTAGGGACAAGAAGACAAAAAAATAGTTTGGAGAAGGATATTATTATTATTTTTTTATTTTGAAATCAGGCTGAATGTGCACCTACATCTTTTGACCACCTAGCGTCTAATTTGAATAGAATGTATCTACATTTAAACAGATAACTCAGATTTTTAATAGTTAACCTGAAAGGCAGGAAATCTATCCATGCAATCAAATCTTTTCAGACCCTTACAGTCAAAAAGTAATACTTTGTTCTTATGTAGGGATGCAGGACATGAATGAAATTATATTGTATGATACAGACACCTAGGTGCTTGTCCATGGTATTCCATACTATACACAGGTGGTGGAACAGGTGGTGATGCTGTTCGGCAACCAGAGAAGGACCCCATGTGTCCTTGAGGGAGATACTGAACCCCAGAATCACTCCTGGAATACAGATTGGAGAAAATAACAAAACAACAACAAAATGCTAAATGCAGTCTATTTAGCACATACTCCCAGGTGTATATAAACAGCATTATAGGCAGACCAGAAAAAAATATATATTTCAGTAAATAATTTTGTCTGAAGGGCATGAATATCTTGTGTCTAAGAAAGTAATACAGTAGCCTAACAGAGGCAGGAGAAGTTGAACATGTCTGACCACGATACTGTTGCAAGAAGCAGTTTAAAGATGAAACAGATACTGTGAAAATGGATATGTTGGTGGCAAGGCTGTCGTGTCAGGAGCAGGCAGATCACTGCTACTGCTGGAGCAAAAGGAGGTCATGAAAGTCAAAACAAGTGATCCCCTCAAAATCTTTCTTGGGACCAGAATGACAAACAAACCCACAGCAGACAAGCAGGCTTACAGATAGGCAGACAGCACAAGCAACAGAATCTTTAAAAACAGAAGAGTGTTTTTGATACCTTTGGATATTGGGTGAGTCCGATGTTTTGTGATTCTCTGTTATTTTTATTTAGAGAAATGTTTTCAGAAAGGTGTGTAAAGTAAAACTAAGACCACGCATGCATAAATTCAGTACATTTTACACTACTATATTCTTACTGTAACTTTAAAAAAAAAAAATAGATAACAGACGGTTCAGTAGAAGAACAGTGTTCAAGAGTAATTAGCATGCAATTATATACCTTTGGTCAATGAAGTCTTAATTACATGCCAATACAGTCAGTGTATTTTCAACAAATAACAAATAGTGAACGGAATTTTAACTACAATATATCTTCTTTTCTCAAATATACCACAACTTTCTCAATACAGAAGTGCACATTAACAAACTAAAATGTGGACAAGTGCACATTACTGTGCTATACTTTGGATTTCTACATCATTCTATTTTTTATGTTGTGGAAACATGCCATATGCTGTTTATGTTATATGATACATACAACAGTTTGTGTTTGGCACACAAATTGACTTGGTCAGCATTTTTGTCCAGCATTCAGAGGTGTGAAATTGTTATGTTTATGATCACCCTGTCCTCTATGAACCTTCTTTCATTTTTAGTCCACCATGGCAGCTGCTAGTGTCAGCAGGCACATGTCTGCTACCCTGGCTTTTGAAGACTACAGTGAATACGGTCACTTGTCTGATGAAGAGTTGATTCATCTGGCCACTGAACGAAGCCTCACAGATGCCAACGGTCCTTCACAACCTGCTCATAAGTTTGCATGCTCACGTTTTACACAAACCCAGCCAGATGCATCTAAGAATGACAGCCTTCATGCAACAACTTTTTGTGACATCCTCAGAGAAGACACAGCCGGGAGGCAAGCCGCTGTGCGAGTTCAGGAAGACAGTTCTTCTGCCAATGAAACAAACACTTCCACTCCCTGCAGGTAAGGTGACTGCATTTGCCCACTACCAGTGCTGACTACAGATACTGACAGATACTGACTATAGATACTAACTACAGGTGCCGACTACAAATGCTGACTACAGGTGCCGATTACAGATGCTGACTACAGGTGTCGACTACAGATGCTGACTACAGGTGCTCACTACAGGTATCGACTACAGATGCTGACTACTTGTACTGAATACAGATACTGACTAAAGATACTGACTACTTGTACTGACTACAGGTGCCGACTACAGAGACTGACTACTTGTTGTGAGGCTAGAAGGCGGCCAGCTTTATCCCCATGTGCATAATATGTAGCTCTTGTACGTTTCAGTAGACATTCTGCCTTCCCTGTTGATAGTAAATCAAATTCAGTATGCAGCTGCAGACGTCTGGTCGCCAAGTCTGGATAAATTGATGAGGCCTGTTGTCTGTCTATATCTAATATGGCGTCCATTAGCTCCTGTTGTTTCAGTCTTCTGTTTTTAGTTAAATGTGCATTATAGATATAATATAGATATAATAGATATAATACCCCTGCGAATAAATGTTTCCCATAGTAGTGAAGGGGATACCTGATCAGACCTGTTTGTTTCTAAGAAAACATCTATGTTTGTAGAAACAAAGTTGCAGAAATCTTCATTAGTAAACCTGAGTTAAGTTTCCATCCTCCTTGATGTCTGTGTGAACTTGATGGGAAGCAAAGGTCTAAAACTTGGGGTTCATGGTCTGAAATGTCTCTGGGGGACTGACTACATGTACTGTCTACAGTTACTGACTAAGTTGTGGACTACTTGTACTGACTACAGGTGCTGACTACAGAATAATTTGGGGTTGAGAATCAACAAGGTTAATGTTGATGGATTATTTCGATTTTTTTTTTAATTTTAAGTAGCTATAAGTGCTAGTTAAGTGCTATAAGACTTGTCTGAAGGGAGAGACACACAATAATATTTAACATTTACACTTGTCATATCTCAAGGGCTGTTATTCTTTTCTCTGATTCTATGATAAAGATATTTTTCATTTTTTTACTTGAGTGACCAGGCATACGTGACCATTAATTTTGGCATTCTTGCTGTTTCTGTCTGATTACAGTGAATGTAAAGAAAGCAATGAAAAGGAGAGTCAACATTGTCTCAGTGATAACAGGGAGATGATACGGTCCTTTAGAAGTAGAAAAAAGACTTTGGACAAAGGGGATGCATTTATGGGGTAAGGATCTCCTAACTACTAACTAAATTCAGTTCAGTCACAAATCTAAATCAACTCCACTCTGTAATGTTGAATACTTACCCATTTTAACATCTTAGGTTAATGGAAAGATAGTTCTATTGCAGTGTTGTGTCCAATTTAAATTCTGCCATCTGGAAGAATGATGTCACAACAGTGACTGCCATTGTATGGAAAAAGTCTGCTGACAGTCTGAGCATACCAGACATGGAGGGATGGATACATTTACATGTGGCTGCATTTGCTGGTTCTTTGGAGTGCTTAAAGGTTCTTGTGAAAGGTATTACTAATAAACCATCTAACATACTTGTTTTTGGGCAATACTAATCTGTTGATTTGACTCCTCAAAATGTGTTTGCAGTCTTTATCATTAATAATTAATGTCATATTTTTGTATAAATTATAGCGTTTCCACAACTTATCAACAAGTGCACCCTCAAGAACCAAACCCCTCTGATACTGGCTGTTGGTCGCAAACACCTTTCATGTGTCCAGTGTCTTCTTGCAGATGGAGCAGATCCTAACATAGCCAACAAATCAGGAAAGACGGCTCTCTACAAAGGTACAAAACATACAGCACATTACCTATAAGCCATCAGCCTATCAGGAAGGATGTCTCATTTTCACATCTTAATTGTTCTTGCCACCAGCTTGTGAGAAGGATAATGAGGAAATGGTGAAGCTTCTTCTAATATCTGGAGGTAATGCCTCTCGAGGTGATGCTACAGGAGTGACACCTTTACATGAAGCAGTAGGAAGCAGAAATATCAGCATGTGTAAGCTTCTGGTAGAAGCTGGAGCGAAGATTGGGGCCAAAAATGCTTACGGAATTGAGCCAGTGTTCACAGCTGCCCAAATAGGAGACACAGAACTACTTAGCTTCCTCATACGACATGGTAAGTTTCACTTGAATTATGAAGTATTTCCATGATATTGGAGCACATACCAATTGTAACAAATTCTAAACAAAAACCTATTCTGATTTAAAATTTCTGGTTTGATTGAAATCATATTTGCATCTGTGCATTTGGATGTGCCATCCTGTCCTAGTATCTGAAGTTGTGATATCTGAACTCAACTCTTTTTGTTTGTCTTTATGCTCTGTAACCTAACATTTTGCTAGGGTGACCTTTGCATCAAAAAGCAGTGCCCTTGGCTCACATTAGGTTTATAATTGTCACTTTATAATCCAATTATCTGGTGAATAGGATTTAAAATACTTTATGTACCCACCTCACCCAGTTGGTCCTCACAATCAGGTGGTGTACAATTTCATAATCTGATTGCTGTCCATATAAACATTGAATGACTGTAGAAAGAACTATTTCTTTTTATATCTAGGTGGAAATGTTAACAGTCAAACTAATGATGGAGCAACAGCTTTGTACGAGGCATCCAAGAATGGTCATGAAGATGTGGTGAAGCTACTCCTATCTAGAGGAGTGGATGCAAACCAAACAACTAAAACAGGACTTACACCCCTTCAAGTTGCTGCAAAGAATGGACATGTGAAGTGAGTTGTCTTGCACTTGCATTGCTGTTCAAATCCAACTGTACAGTTAATAAGTGGGAATTTGCTGAGTTTTATTGCTATCAATACAAGTTAAATGAGCTGTGTGGAATTCTGTAGGAATCTTGACGTTTTAAATAAATCCACACAGCTCTGCACTGATTGTTATTATATTTGACACAATGACACCTATGACACAATTTAGTACTACATGAGGTCTGGGCATCTGGGTAGATGGTTTGTATGTTAACTTCAGTGGTACCTGAGCAACACAGAAGTTTCTTCCCATTCGGGTCTAGTTTACTGTATGTTTTTGAAAATTTTTAAACTGAACAATCACACAGCTTTTTTTTTACTTTCTGGGCAGAGTGGTGTTGTTACTGCTTCCACGAACCTACAGAGCAGTCATGAGGCGTTCCGGCATCAGCCCACTTCACCTTGCAGCGGAGCGCAACAGAGACGCAGTCTTGAAGGTTCTCATCAAGACAGGCTTTGATGTCAACGCCGAGCTGTCCCTCGACCACTCTCTGATGTACGAGGACCGTCGCAGCACAGCGCTCTACTTCACTGTGTGCAACAGCAACATAGAGGCAGCTAACATGCTGTTGGAAGCTGGCGCCGATCCCAATATAGATGTCTTCAACCCTCTCCTCATTGCTGTGAGGAAGGGGCACATAGACATGGCCTCTTTGCTCGTGGAATATGGTGCCAATGTAAACGCTGGCATCCTAACACAACCTACCACTTTTCCAGGAACCTTTCTTTCTTGTATGAAATACAGGGACATTTTCAAGCTCCTTTTAGACAATGGATCTAATGCTGACTCCTGTTTCTATTGTGTCTATGGGAACGGTATACATCCTCCAATTAAGACCATTCAGTCATCTAGACTTGATGTGCACAAGCATGACTATGAAGCCCCTACCACAACAGCACAGGTCAGTGATACTCTTGTGTTAGGGTAAATTCTGTGCAAACTGTCCAGGATCCTTAGTAGGTGTATGCTTCCTTCCTTCTGGGCAGCTACTTTCTGTGAGCTTTTTAGGAACTATTAGGCATGGCAGACCCCACTGTTTGCCCACTGGTCAGCTAAAAACTTGCCAAAAGGAATCTAAGCCTTTGGAGAGATCCCTGACACGGTACTGAAGTGAAACAGAATACTAAATGGAGGTACAAGGTGATGCTAGCCTGAGGTTTTTGAGTCGGAAAGGAGCATTTAAAAATCTATTGTTTTTGTCCTTTGTTTTTCTCTTCAGTTCTGTGAGGTGATGGCAGACCCCTCTTATTCTCCATGGGCAGGACCTATAATTGATCTCCTGTTAGACTATGTGGGTCATGTTAAATTGTGTTCAAGACTCATTGAACTTCTGGACAGCAACAAAGACTGGGAATATATCAAGGAAAAATCAAGTATGTCCTTGCCTTGTTGGCCATCTTATGTTCCAACCCAAGCCTATTGCTGTTAACCATTATATTTTATTTAAAAACAAATTACTATATCCTGCTCATTAATGCATAACTGTTAAAAGTTGTTGATTACTGATGACACACATACTGTACATATATAACCTAAAACTGTAACCTGTTGACAAAATAATCACCTTTCTTGAAAGCTAGCATAAAAACATGATTTCTTGCTCCCAACAGTCATATTCTTGCTGAACAAGCTTCTGTGAAGCATGCTTGGCTTTCTTTGGTTGTTGGACCATTCTCCCCTCTTCATAGTTCTCATATCCCCTTTAATTAAACAAATGAGACATCCTTGATGTTTCATATGAGACAGAGAACCGAGATCCTGCTACCCCATGTAAATCTGAAAACACACCTATCCAGTGAAATGGCACTGAAATTTAATTGGATTTTGCACCACCGTTTATGAATTACACCAGTGCATGTGGATTTGTTGGAAAGCCGCAATGGGACCTCAAAGTGCCATTGAGCGGTGGATAATGCTCACTGCCAAACACTGTCTTGACTGGTCCCCTATAGAAAATCTGCAGAACTTGCATGTTATGTTCAAAGCAACAAAAAGTCAAAGACTTTTGAATTTGTTTCAATAGTATGAGTCCAGTGATCTTGAAATGCCTTTGAAACTTTCAGGGCCTCCCCTTTCTCTGAACCATCTGTGCCGACTGAGGATCCGCCAACTGGTGGGGCGACAGAGATTGAGGCAAATGACCAGCCTTCCTCTACCTGGAAGACTCATCAAGTATCTGTTCTACAGCAATGAAGCCTGAGGAAAGCATTGCTTTCATTTGCTCTGGGACAGTTTTGATATGTTATGGACGTTATTACCAATTGTATTTGAAGAAATGATATACTGCAGTTTTGCATAACCATGGTTTGCAGTCATGTCAGTAACTCAGTGAAATGCATCTTTACTCATAATAAGGTGAATTGGGATGGAAACAAATTGAATGTTGTACAGTACTGCAATCTAGCATTCAAAAATACCAATAAAATGTTATGAAATAATGAATGGTGTGTGAAGGAGTATGGGGGCTCCACGAAAGTAGGTTCTGACTGAATGGAAAGATATGGACTACAGTTCGGGTCAGAGAACTCGCTGGACACAGAGTTAGCAGATCTTCCTTTAATCCTTCCAGTTCTCTTACATGTGTTGAAATATGTTCAATATGTATATGTGCTCATTTGTGTGTGTGTGTGTGTGGAAAATAATAAAGAATAAACAGAAATCACTGATCTGCTGTTTGCCAATCTGTCACAGGCAATAATTACACTATATGACCACTAGGTGGCACCAACATATAGTGAATGTCCTAACTACAAGTAAATTCACGTGAAACGTGAATAAAACACATTGGAGCTCTAGTGCACATCACTGTCACACAGTTCAGCATTTATGTAACTGAAAAGGTACAAAAAATATGTAAACAAGTAAAGAACTCATTTAGGGTAAATAGCTGTCTTAGCCCACCTGCTAGCTTGTATACATGGACTACTTCTACACGGATAAATGTACATATAACATTATAACCTTTGAGTACTTGCACATTTTACATTCAATGGCAATAACAACAAAACACTTACATTGCTTATTCACGCACTGAACAGGAATGGTACATCTGAACATTAATTTTGGCAATATACACGGAGAGAAAACACGCAATGCGAGGGAAAGGTCATAGACAAGAGGCAGTCCGCTTGTGATGACATCATCAAACCTGGCTCTCGTTCTAGGCTTTCTCACACAGCCGCCCCGAATGTCTGGACATCCAGACATTCTAACCCTGGAGAAAGCTTCTGATTTTCAGGTTAGTTCACTCTCAGGCTCCTCGTCACTCAGCTGGGGCAGTGGCACTAAACGGATGACAGGTCGGGTATAGGTCCGTCCCTTCACAAGGACTGAAGCAGTCCTTACTCGTCCATCATCTCCAGGGTGCACTTGTGTCACCTTCCCAACTGGCCATAGTGCTCTGGGTAGTTGTGGGTCAATAATCAGGACAACCTGATCAACTTGTATAGGTGTGCCATCCACTCTCAATTTCTTCCGCTCCTGAAGATTTGGCAGGTAGTGACGAGTAAAGCTGGTCCAGAATTGATCAGCCAGTATCTGGCTATGTCTCCACCTACGCTTCCGGAGGAGGTCTGTGGAGTCATACACAGCATGGGGAAGAGAAGAGTCTCGACGGCCCATTAACAGGAGGTTGTGAGTTACAGGCCCTGGGTCTGCTAAATCTGAAGAGAGGTAACCTAGAGGTTTTGCATTTAATATGCCCTCTATTTCTATTAACACTGTGCGTTGTACAGTTTTGGACACAACAATTTGGTCCTTCAGAATGACTCTGAGAGCAGTCTTAATAGATTTCACCTTTCTCTCCCATGCCCCACCGAAGTGCGGAGCACTGGGAGGATTGAACTGGAAAGTTACCTGCTGTGCAGCGAAACTGTCCTTCAGCTGGGGCTCCATTGCTTCAAAGGCTTGTTTGAGTTCATGAGAGCCTCCAGTGAAATTAGTATCATTACCACACAGTATCTCAAATGGTTTGCCTCTTCTAGCAATAAGACATCTTAAAGACATCAAGAAGGTATCGTTATCAAGTTTTCAATGAGGTCAATGTGTACACTACATGTGGTTAGCATTTGAAGACTACACCCCATCTCTTCTCACCTCATCGGCCGATCTTCACATTAAATGGGCAAAAGCAGTCTATTCCGGTTGAATTAAAGGGTGGCTTGAAGAGACGCAGGCGAGCTGATGGTAGGTCGGCCATCTGTGGAGCGCTGGGTGTAGCCCGCCATCTTTGACACTCAAAACAGTGATACTTGTGCTTTCGGATCGCTTCTCTCCCACGTAGTATCCAGTAGCGCCGCCGTATCTCTGCCAACACACGCTCTGGACCAGGGTGTGAGAGAGGAGTCAAACACTTTGATGAGGAGCTTAGTGATTGCATGGTGCGGGTCTAGGACCACTGGATGTATGGTGTCTAAGTCTAGCTGTGGTGCCCTGCGAAGTCTGTCTCCAACTCTCATTAGGCCAGTGAGACTGTCATACTCAGACGCCAGAGATGATATTAGACTTAGACTACTAGACTTGAGGGCCTTTATTTCTCTCGGGAAAGACTCTTGCTGCACTCGTTTCAGGAGGTGATTTTCCGCCTCTCTGAAGTCATCTGCCCCGGTTGAATCAGAAGGCTGAGGAGCCGCCCCATGCAGGATCCTAGCGGTTTCTTTCACAAGGTCTCTCCAGCTTGTGAACTTGCTGATATCAGGCAAGTCAGGTATAACAACGGTAATCTGTCCACAGAATACAGACCTTCTAAGTTCTGAGTCATTGGGCTCAAGCTGAATGGAGAGAAATGATGGCCATTTCCTTTCAGAGTTATACAGGAACTCTGGGCCTCGATGCCAACGATGTGAGGGTGTCAGCTCTCTCACTGAGATGCCCCGAGTTAGGTCATCAGCCGATTGATCTGATTGGAGTGTACTGACTAGTTGTGCCCCTGTTAATGCAGCACTTAATTCCAGTCTGGGCATTGATAACCTCTTCCTGGGGGCTACTCTGGATCTGGCAAGCACGAATGAGACATGTACCTCCATGCTGCTGTCCTGTATTCTGAGATAAGCCACGGAGCCGTGGGCGCGCTCTGATGCATCACAAAACACATGTAGGTCAAAGTTCGCTTGACTATGAGTGAAACTGTCTGGCACGTAGCATCTGGGGAACTCTACTCTTTCGACGTCTGGCAGCTCTCTCTCCCATAGTTGCCACCTCTCTAGGAGCTTAAGTGGATGGATTTTATCGTCCCATCCTATGTGCTCCTTCCAGAGGTCCTGGGCGAGCACTTTAGCTCTGGTGGTAAACGGTATCAGGTAGCCTAAGGGGTCAAACTGACAGGCAAGAATTCAGTAGATGTTACGCAGAGTCTCTGCCTTGCGTGGTCTGTAGCCCAGAGAGTCTTGAAGGAAATTCCACCGTAGTCCTAAGGTCAGCTCTAAGTTGTCAGGACTAAGTTGTGACAGCCATAGCTCACTACTGGTGGAACATGCTTCAGGTGGTAAGTGATCGATGACCTCTGGTGCATTTGAGGCCCACTGTCTAATTTCAAAGCCCCCAGTTAGCAAGAGCTCACGCAAACCGTCTATCAGACGTCTGGCTTCATCAAAAGTGTTGGTGCTTTGTAGGCAGTTGTCAACGTAGAATGACTGCTCTACGGAGTTGATCAAGTGGGGGTTGGCTTGTCCATTATCTCGTACATGCCTCTGCAGGGCATATATTGCACAGCATGGGCTGCACGTTGTCCCAAACGGAAGGACCTGCCACTCATATATGGTGGGTTCTACATTTCTATGCATGTTTCTCCATCAGAAGCTAAGGATAGATCTGTCAGCAGGCAGGAGTCGGATCTGATGAAACATGCTTTTCACATCACCACTAATGGCTACGGCATGCTGGCAAAATCTGAGTAGGACGCCCAGGAGTGATGGCCCAAGGATTGGTCATTAATTGACTGTCCAGCATAGGTAAATGAACAGTTGAACACTATTCTATCTTTACTGTTATGCGTCACCATGTGGTGAGGCAGGAACCATGACTGAGCTGATTGCTCTGCTTTGTCTGGATTTACTTTAGCTACATAGCCAGCCTCTTTCAGTTTATTTATCTCCTGGCAGTACCTTTCGGCACGTTGAGCATCCTTTGCTAGCCTCCTCTCAGTGCTGCGCAGACTGGGGAGAACAGCCTCTTTACCTGTGTGAAGAGGTGGAGCACCAAGTCGCAGGAGCAGAGGGGTAGCATAGTGTCTGACGCCCTGAATATCAGTTCGGCAGGTGGCTGCTTCGAGAAGATCCAAGGCCTGTTGGTCCTGTTTTGACCATGTAGCAGTCTTCTCATTGATGTAGGGGAGAGTATCAACCTGCCATAAGAGCTCAACATGTTGGAGCAGCTCAGTGTTCTCGGATGTGGATATGTGCAGACACTGCTGTTCTGCAGGGAATATTTCTACCATACTAGTAGGGCCTTGTAGAGTTCAACCGAAGTGGGTAAGCACTGCTACAGGACTTCCCGGGGGACCAGTGCGTACTGGCTGCAGTGGAACCACAAGGTGAGGGATATCAGAGCCTATCAGGAGCAGTGGCTGGGCACGATTAATGTGTGGCACAGGCTGGTGTCGGAGATGTTCATACTGCCTTTGTAGAGAAGTGATGGGATAGGTGTGCTCAGCTAGAGCTAGGTTGTCAGAAGTGAAGGCTTTACTTATACGGTGCCTCTTTCTCGGCTGGTGCGTGGATGACACTTCAAAGGTGACAGCTGCTCCTTGAAGCTGCACAACATCCTGCCTTACAGTACGTAAGGCAAGTGTCTCTGGGTCCGTTCTTATTTTCAAGTGTCAAGTGTATCTGGGGTCTGGGATCTGTCTCCATGATGTAAGCGTAGTTTCACTACCTTGAGCATCACCTTTGGTGAGCGGTTCGGCCTGTCTAGGTAGATTTTTGTTGTGGGGGCATTGATCATAAGTACAGACCCTTGGCTCTGTTGCACAACATCATGCAGGATTGTCAAGTGCACCTCCTTGCATGTTTTGCATGGTCGTTTTAGTGTACAAACATCAGTAGAATGGGTTCGACCACATTTCCAGCAATGCTGCCCCTCCTTAATCCATGTCAGGATCTGCTCTGAGTTTAAGCTCTTAAAGTCAGTGCATGAATTCAGAAAGTGCTCTTTGCTACTGCAGTAAGGGCAGAATGGTTTAGGTTTGTTAGGTTGCTTAGAATTAGGGGATGTGTGGGTGTGTTCACCTGTGTTATACACCAGCGAGGTGGACTTCTCCTTCTTCTTTGTAGAGGGGTGATGTTCCTTTTTAGAAGGACATTTTGCCTCATTTTGGTAAAGTGTGGCTGCTCTGCTGGCTATACGCTTTGCCTAAGATTTAATCTGGAGCCAGGCTGATAGATCTGGCAGGTTGTAGGTTCGATCAGACCCACTCTGCAGGATGTTATGACGTAGACAGTATTCGACAAATCCGTCTCTGTAGCTAGGTGGCATTTTACTAAGCAATCTGTCTACATGGGATCCGCATTGCAGTTCATAGCCATTCTGTCCTTCTAGTGTGCGGAGCATACCCACGAGTGAGTGCACAGAGAGGGCAAATTCATCGAACGCTTCTGCATCGCCACACTTCAGTGGTGGAGTGTTTAGAATGGCGGCCACTTTACTCTGCACTAATTGGCGTGGTTGTCCATACTTCTCTTGAAGAGCCTGCAACGCTGTGGTATAGGGCTGGGGGTCATGCATGAAGGCTTTGGCAAGTTGTAGTGCACTTGGGCCAACCCAAAAATCGGTGCTGCTTTAGCTTGACAACATTTTTTGGAGGACAGAGAATGTACAAACTGAAATGAAGACTTAACTGCAGAAAATACAAATCAATGTGTTATAACTTTGTAATGAAACTGTTAAAAAGTTGTTTTAAAGCAATATATCACATGGTCATGGGTTGTTCTCTGAAATCTCTGCAGGTGGAGTTCTCCAGCAGTCGCAGCAGTCAGGATACTATATGGTTTTATTTCTCTAGTCTGACTTGAAATGTTTTTTTTCCCAAGTTATTTAACTGCCAGACTAACAGTGCTTGACAAGAATAGCCTAATAATATTAATTTCAGACTTGTTAAATTTGTTAGTTAAGTAGTTGTTAAAGCTATGGGAACACTAGTTAATACATTATTATGTATTTAGCATAATGAATGAATGAATGTCCTTTATTGTCATTGTCACAGGTACAATAAAATTGAGAGATGTCTCTGGTCATCACATAAAATAATAGAATATAATAAATACTTAAGTGCTAATACAGTAAATACACCCAAGCAAGGCCTAAAGCCACATACAGACAGTCAACATACGTCCAGTTGATATAACAATCAAACAATCAAACAATCATGAAAGAGCATTCAACAAGACATGTCTCATAGTGTTACAACAGCAAGGGCACAAATGAGCAACAGGGGCCAGGAAAAACTCCCTATCAGCATTTTTTGTTTTGTTCTCATTGTTGGTAAAGGAAGAAACCTTGGGCAGTTCTGACGACTCAATGTGCTAACCCAACTGCCTAGGGCAAGTTCCAATCTCTAACATATTGTAAGAAGATATGGTGTGAATATAGTAATGTTAGTGTTGGCTGTGGAACTGGTGGCTGAAGGCCAGAGATGCTGGATTAGGCAGTGGAAGGCTGCCATCTTGCTGTACCCGGGATCCATAAAGACTCTCCTTCACGGTACAGCAAGTTCCAGTCTCTCTCACATCATCAGAGGATTATGGTGTGGACTGTCATGTCAAGGTTGTCTGTAGGGCTGGTGGCTGGAGGTCAGGGACGTGGGATCAGTGTGAAAACGTCCATGTCAGGGTTATCTGTAGAGCTGGTGGCTGGAGGTCAGGGACGCTGGATCAAGCAGTCATTTCGGAGTGCCGCTGGATCAGACGATGAGGGGTCAGCCTTCAGCAGGGTGGCGTCATCAGGAAGAGTGGTTGAGCACCATCCAGGAGGTGCGACGCGCAGAGTCAAGCGGTGGAAGGTAGGGATGTCTCTCAGCAGGGTGGTTATGGCATGGAGGCAGAAAAAGGAGACGAGTTTGAGCAGCAAATATCAGAGGATGTATGTATTGTATTGTTTATATACTGTATTCTATTTTATATATGTCTTATAACCAAGCATTCAGTCGGCACCTAATTCATGAGGTAGTTAGGTGATCATTATCTACTTTTAGTAGCATTAAGACATGTTATTGCAATTGGGTAAAAACTGTGTTTGAGTCTATTTGTCCTTGTGTGTATTGTTCTATACCATTTACCTGAAGGCAGCAGTTCGAACAGGAAGTGTCCAGGGTGGGAGGTGTCCTTTATGATGTTATGGGCTTTTTTGAGGCAGTGGGAGCTGTGTAGGTGTCATGGGTTTGGCTGAACAGACCCAGGCAAGCGGATTTTAACCACAACAAGGATTTATTTCAATTAACACAAAACTTACACGAGGGCAAGGAAGACACAGAACCAGGGAAGTGCGACACAGAAGACGGCTAGTAGTGACAATGACAGACAAAGGACGGAACAGAGGCAGGGGTTTAAATACACAGGGCCAAACAAGGAGACAAGACACAGCTGAAACTAAGTAGGGAGTGACTAGACTAATAACAAGGGAACGAGACAAGGAGCAGGTGAGGGGCGGAGCCAGGAACACAGCAGGGATAAACAAAGGAGCACATGGCAAGACAAGACCAGGAAGTGACATGGAACAAGACACCAGGAAGTGACATGGAACAGGAAGGGACATGGAACAGGAAGGGACATGGAACAGGAAACCAGGAAGTGACGGGGAACAGGAAACCAGGAAGTGACGGGGAACAAGACAGACAGGGCGTGACATCACCCCCCCTCAAAGGGCCGGATTCCAGATGGCCCTGAATAAAGGAAGATGGGTGGGTGGATGGGGCCTCGGGTAGGCGGGTCTGCAGGGTGGCACGGGGCATCCGGAGGGCGGCTAGGACGCGGACCAGGAGACCGGAAGGGCAGGCACGGCACATCCGGAGGGCGGCCAGGACGCGGACCAGGAGACCGGACGGGCAGGCACGGCGCATCCGGAGGGCAGCCAGGACGCGGACCAGGAGACCAGATGGGCAGGCAGCAGGAGTCTGGCGGACGGCCAGGATGACCCGGGGGCAGGACGGACAGACATGAAGGGTCAGGCAACAGGCCGAAAACGGGACCAGGAGGTCGGACGGGCAGATATGGGGCATCCGGGGGACGGCCTGGACGCGGACCAGGAGACCAGACGGGCAGGCAGCAGGAGTCGGGTGGACGGCCAGGATGATGACCCGGGGGCAGGATGGACGGACACAAAGGGTCAGGCGACAGGCCGGAAACGGGACCAGGAGGTTGGACGGGCAGACACGGGGCATCCGGGGGACGGCCTGGACGCGGACCAGGAGACCAGACGGGCAGGCAGCAGGAGTCGGGTGGACGGCCAGGATGACGACCGGGGGGCAGGACGGACGGACATGAAGGGTCAGACGACAGGCCAGCAACGGGACCAGGAGGCCGGACGGGCAGACACAGGGCATCCGGAGGACGGCCTGGATGCGGACCCGGAGACTCAGCAGCTGGTGGACACACTGGGTTGCTGGCTGTGACGGCCTCGGGAGCCAGAGCCGGAGTGATGGCCGCGGGGGCCGGAGCCGGAGTGACGGCCTCGGGAGCCGGAGTGACGGCCTCGGGAGC